>CM073469.1:18592500-18840000 GCA_037074535.1 Gleditsia sinensis
TGCTTCTCCTCTTGTACAATGGAAGAGTAAGCCTTGGCAACATCAGGTAGCGAAGTCATCAACAAAATCTGCCCTCGGATTGCACTATAGGACTCATTGAGTCCCATGAGAAATTGCATCAATCTGCGTCTCTTATGGTCTGTCCCACAAGAGCAAACGGTGTCATTATAGGATCCTAGTTCATCCCATAATTTTTTTAGCCTTGTGTAATAAGCTACAATAGTCATCTGATCTTGAGTAAGATAGGCAATGTCCCTCTCAATCTAAAAAATACGAGGGGCATTGCTTTGAGAAAAACGATCCCGAAGGTCTTCCCATACCTCCTGGGCGGTGGTTGAAAAAATGACACTGTCTGCAAAGTCCTGTGTAAGTGAATTGAGAATCCAAGAGAGGATCATATCGTTGCATTTTTTCCACGAAGCATATTCGTCTGGTTTGGCTGTGGTAGATGGCATTGTGGTGGTCCCATCTATGAAATCTAACTTGGATTTGGCGTTCAAATAAATCGTCATGGCTCTACACCATGTCGAATAATTATCCCCATTGAGGGGCTTGGAAACGAGCACCATTCCCGGATGATCAGAATGGTGAAGAAAATATGGATTGGCAACATCAAGTTTGCCTCCATTCGAAGGTTTCTGTTCCATCATGATTATGAGAAACAACAAAAAAAGGAACGGCAAAAAGAAAGAGGGCAGAGAGCTAGGGTATTGTTCCCTAACTCTGATACCATGTAAAAGAAGGGAAATAATATTTTTCCTTGAATAATTTTATTGAATCAGGAGACGAAGCTTTATACAAGAGATTTCCTACAATCATGCTAATCTATTTTAGGTAGTCTAAATATGAAAGGCAACAAAACAAATATACAATTAATACAATATATTTGCCAATGAATGGTCAGATATCATCGACCTTTCCTTCTTAACACCTTCCAGGTGGAAATGAAATTTTCAACTTTCATTCCCAGATATCCTTTATGCCTCGGAATGATATTTTATCTCTTGTACAAAACGTGGGAAACTTATATTCCCACCTCACTTTTCCAAGAATCTTAAAATATACCTAAAACCAAATACCACCTTAGATAGATTTACATAATGTATGGACCTTGCTTTGTCTCTCTAATGAATTAATGCCTTCATTAATACCATTATTTGATCATCAAATGTCTTGCAATAATAATCTCATTTAGAGTTTAAAAATAAAAAAAGTAAATATATATATATATATAACACCAATAACGATAATAATAGTATTAGGAAATAAAGATAGGACTCCTAAAAAATGCACACTATCTAATCCTACTATGAATCAAAAAACTGATTCTATAAATAATTAAGAGATCATTTCCTTCATTTAGAGATAAACAGGCACACAGAGAGTTAACGATAGGTGATCACTTCAAGATGTTGAAGCACAATTAATCTTAAGCAAGTCGTTATTCATGATGTTTCGTGTTCAAATTTTCAATCTGAATTATATCTTGACCCAATCAATTCTTTCTCGTTTCTATTTTGCCTCATTTGATACTGAGTTTCCTGGTGTGATTTTTACTCCTAATGTAGATAAGCATTTTTACTCAATGCTTTCTCCTTCCAACACTTATTCTCTTATGAAAGCCAACGTTGATGCTTTGAAGATCATCCAACTTGGTCTTACCCTATCTGATTCCACTAGAAATTTACCTAATTTGGAGATGATTATATGAATGGGTTTTCATGTCCTAATGTGGCTGCCCTTTTATAGAAGTGTGAAAGAGGTGGTTTCTTGAATTGCAAGGATGCTTGTGATCCGGAGGCACGAGCATTTTTACTTTTCCAAGTCCTTTTCGTTTTTGCTTTTGCATGCATGTTCATATTATTCTAGTAGATCACCTAGGAAGATGATTTTTTTTAATCTGTTTGACTTTCAGCGACGATGTCTGTTGACCTAACATGAACGCAATATGCTAACAGCTAAAGAAAATGCATCGATGTATTTTGCATTCTTATTCAGCTTATTATGTGCAATTTTGTGGAGGCTAATTGTATTTGATTCTTTTGTCCAAGAAGATTAGCACAGAGGTCAGAATTGTTGAAAGTATGCAGGAAATACATATATATACAATACACACACACACATACATTTATTGTCTCATTTAATTTTTTTTAATTACTTTAATTTAATAATTAGGGAATTAATGTTGATTAAATTAACATTAGATGACTAAATTATTTTCCTAAATACGCTCTAGGACTAAAAAGACAATATATAAATCTATATCTAAATACTAATAAGAATTTTTTAGCATAATTAAGTTTTCTAAGCGTAAATGATAACTTACATTTATGAGTTCAGGAGGATCAATTTTAAAAGTTTGGGCTTATTTGAAACAAGTTGAATGTTTATTTTATTTTATTTTATTATAATTTTTTAAAATAAAGAAAACCATTTTGCAATTGATGTCCTCGGAAACAATTCGTAAAGCAGAAAAAAAAATTCATCAGTTTTGTTGAGTTTTGATCCTTTCATTATTAAAGAAAGAAACGGCAAATGAAAAGTTACAAAGAGAAATCGGAGAAGCAAACTTCATATGTTGAAATTCTACATTTTTATTATTGTTATAATACGAATATTGTAAGTTTTTATAATTCAATATCATATCATTACATTCTTCAAAGAAAAATATTTTATATATTATAATTCTATTAAAAATATATTGATTTTAAAAATTAAATAAATCAAGCTAATTATAAATTGATATGTGAGTATAGTATGTCCATTTTCGATGAGACTTTCATTTAACATGATTAAATGTTTAATATAGATCAAATTTGTCTAAGAATCACTCACTAAACTTTTTTGTTTTTTAAGAAGTTAATGGTACAACCAATGAATTAATAACTCACCATGCAACCTAGCCAATAGCTATTATAAAGCCAGGGGAAAAAAGAAAGCCTTAGTATATAAGGAATATAATATTGTTTAAATTTGTAATATATTTTCATCCTGAATATTTGTCAGTTTATCATCATATGTACGACTGTTACTGCCACCACAACCATTAATTACCGCCGCTATCATTATTATTGTACATAAATCATTTTGTAATAAATATGTCAACAAATAAAATCTATTTAAAATCAAATTTTTTTTATAATTATTAACTCTAAGCTTCTTTAAACTTCATTATGGATATACAATATATATGTTTCTTTTCTCTTTATTATTTTTGTTTTGAAGGTAAAACTTAATTCCATGATGGGAGGAGAGACTTTACGAATTGAGAAATTAAAATTTGGGATCTTAGGACAGTTTATCTTAGTGACATAGATTAATACCATTCTATTAGATAAATTTTGACCTTCAAAAGCTCATTTATAACTCGCACAAGTAGGCTTTCTATCTGAGTCTTAAAGTCAACAAAGTTATAAGTTTTGTTTTATAAATATGTTTCTGAGAGTTTAATTTTCTTTGTTTTCTTTCTAGAGAGAATATATACGTTCAAAGCTCAAAAGTGATCAATAATTTAAGTTCTCTCAAACAAGCAGATACCCCCGTACCGACTTGGCAATCAAATTGGTATTCTTTATCGTAATTGCTAGCCGTGTGTAGGCCAACAGAAATAAAGGCTACTTGGTCTCTCTCTTTGGTCGCCGAAAGAAAACGGCCATTTGTTCTTCTTTTATATTTTTCTAAGACATCAATGTGTTGATCGGAAAATCAAGAATAATTCTCATAAATTTATTAACTTTGAGAGCAATTACGAAGAAGAATCGAGATTTTACAATCAATCATGCAGCCAAAGTTCTCTTTTGGCCTACATAGCAATTAAGAAAGAGAATATTAATTTGACCGCTAACCGTGTGTCTGGCTGTCTGAAAGAGTTGAAATTACTAATCACTTTTGAGCTTTGAACATATTCTCTCTAGAAACCACGACTTAAGAAAAAATTGCAAATGGGAAGTTACACGGAAAATTAAAACTCTGAGAGGCATATATATGAAAGGGCGAAAGGACTCAATAGGAGTCCTTGGATCAACTTTAATGACTCAAATTAAAATGTCCAAATAAGTGAGTTATGATTTAAAACCCTAACATTTTAGAATTTTTTTTTTTTAAAAGAGTCAATCATGTATGGTTGAACTGTTAAAAATATTTACATATCATGAACTTATTGTAAAATTTCATAAAAAATATCTAAAGAATTTTACCTAAATCTTGTCTGATATTTAATACCCAGCTAAAAATTTGCTTAAATCTTGTCCTATATATAATACCCAGCCAGAGAGCTTCCTTCCACACTATATAAATGTGCTTTAATTTTGAAGGCCTAATTTAAACTTACCTGCATGGTGTCAAGTATCAACTTCAACCTCTAACTTTTAGAATAGTTTTAATCTACGTTGTAAGATGAAACAGTCCAAATAATAATAATAATAATTACTATAATATTGCATGCTCTTGAGAGAGAAAGACCATAATGTCTATCCATAATTTAAGTTTTAAAAAATGCGTAGGGTTAATAATTATAAAATTTGTATTCAAAAAGATTTTATAATCAATTTGACATTTGAAAAGAATGCCATTATCTGCAGACAGTAATATGCTGTTGACAGTAATATAAAAGTAGTATGACTCCTTTAAAATAACGTTGAAACTTGACATCGTATGCATATAATTAATTTAACATTTGACAATAATGTCATTTTCTGCGCACAATGATATGTTTTAACGGAATTACAAAAAAAAAAAAAAAAATTAAAGTAGTAATCCTTATCCTTTTGATCTAAAGTGGGTCATCATGTAGATTAGATATGGGTTCTGAAGACTTTTGATATAAAGGTGAGAATGTAAAAAAAATTGTTAAGTAGATTTAATTTATTTAAAATATGTCTTCTAAGATCAATTAAGAAAAAAATATTTAAGCACTATACGAAAAAGATATTTGAGCAGTTAAGAAATTTTTAATGAAACTCATTTTTAATATGTTTATACGTTGATTTATAACTGATTTAATTAATTTACTTTTTTTAATAAATTGAATCTACAATAAATTTGTTTGAAAAATTAATATTATACGTTTCATTCTTTGGTCAAAACTGAACGAAAGTGACTAATAGTTAATGTTGTATGTATGTAGTCATGTGTTCTGCTTTCATGAATTGTTTTTCTAAGACATCAATTATAAAATTGTTTTCTTTATTTGAAAAATAATAATTAAATAACCATTCACGTTGGAAAATAACTTTCTGCGTCCATGAACTGTTTTTCTAAGACGTCAATTTCATCGATCATTTTGCCTTAGGAAACTTTATAATGCTAAATAATTTGTCTTCTTAGTATTTAGATTTAGGATTATACATTACATTTTTAAGTCCTTTGGTGTATTTGAAAAAATAATTTAGTCATTTTTATATTAATTTAATTAATATTATCTCTTTAATGATTGAATTAAAGTAACTAAAAATAATATTTAAATAAGACAATGGATAAAATTCATTAGTAAAGTCGCATAAAATGGAATTTAAGTTTGCTCTTCAATTACGAATTTTTATAATAATTAGTGAAGTAAAATTATTCTAGTTTAAAAAAAAAAGATTGCTCTAATTGAATTTACGTGTATGAAATTGTTCTATACAACAAACTAAAAGACTAAAATTGCAAGTATTGTACGTAAATACATACATATACACACGCAACACACACATGTATATATGCACGTACATACGTACACATACTAAAATTTCAAGTATTATTCCTGCATAGTTTCAACTTTTCCAAACCTATGGGCCAATCTCCGAGCGTTGACAAAAGAATCAAATACAATTAGCCTCCATGAAAAGTACATAATAACGCGTTTTCTTTGGCTGCTTGGATATTGCCTTCATGTTAGATAAACAGACAAAAGAAAAACAAAAAAACAAAAGTCATTCTTACCTAGCGATTAAGAAAAGTATTGCTAGCCACTTGAATGCCAATTATGGAAAGCATTGCAAAGGAGAGCGTCTGCTATATTAGAATAAAATATTTAGTTATAGAAGATGCATGCAAAAGAAAAATCGAAAAGTAAAAAACTTTTTGCCCCCTTGCATGACTACCATCCTCGCTATTCCAACAACCACTTCTTTGTCACTTCTATAAAATGACAGCTACATTTGGACACGAAAAACCATTCATACACAATCGAATCTCTTATACATCGTCTTCATCATCCTCTCTGTTTACGAAAATTGTTTACGAGCCATAGAACCCAAAAGATAACTATGGCAGCTTTTCGCTTACTCATAGCACTCTTACTTGTTCCCTTCTTATATTCCTCTCTTGCTTCTGGTTATTCTTGGAATGACGTTAAAGTTTGGTGCAGCCAAACTCCTAACCCTCAACCATGTGAGTATTTCTTGAGCAACAATCCGATTCACGACCACAAACCCATCAAACACAAAGATGATTTCCTCAAGCTTTCACTCCAACTCGCCCAAGAGCGAGCATTGATCGGCCATGCAAACACTCTATCACTTGGCCCAAAGTGTCGCAGCCCTCGTGAAAAGGCTGCTTGGGCTGATTGCCTTGAGCTCTATGAGCACACCATTCACAGACTCAACAAAACCTTAGACCCCAACATCAAGTGCTCCCAGAATGATGCTCAAACATGGCTCAGCACAGCTCTCACCAACCTTGAGACGTGCCAAGCTGGGTTTTATGAGCTCGGGGTAGGAGACTATGTGTTGCCCCTGATGTCCAACAATGTTACCAAGTTGCTAAGCAACACATTGGCTCTAAACAAGGTTGAATATCAAGAACCCAGTTATAAAGATGGGTTCCCAACTTGGGTTAAGCCCGGTGATAGGAAGTTGTTGCGGGTGTCTTCTCCGGCTTCTCGCGCAAACGTTGAGGTGGCTAAAGATGGGTCCGGCAAATATACAACTTTGAGTGCTGCCCTAAATGCTGTACCAAAGAGTAGTAGTGGGAGGTACGTGATATACGTGAAGGCAGGAATTTACAATGAACAGCTTGAGATAAAGGCAAAGAATATCATGTTGGTGGGAGATGGTATTGGGAAGACTATAATCACCGGTAGCAAAAGTGTTGGAGGAGGCAGCACGACCTTTCGTTCAGCCACTGTTGGTAAGCCAAAACTGTTTCTCAGTCTCAATTTTTTAACAAAATCCCGGCCCTTTCAAATTATTAAAATGCAACTAAAACGAAATGATGAAGGATTGATAACTTGTTATGAATTTTTGCAGCTGTTACAGGGGATGGGTTTATTGCTCAAGACATTACATTTAGAAACACTGCTGGAGCATCGAATCACCAAGCCGTGGCACTGCGTTCTGGGTCAGATTTGTCAGTATTTTACAGATGCAGCTTTGAAGGTTACCAAGACACATTGTATGTACACTCTCAGAGACAGTTCTACAAGGAATGTGACATTTATGGCACGGTAGACTTTATCTTTGGCAACGCTGCAGTTGTTTTCCAAAACTGCAACCTTTTTGCAAGAAACTCTCCTAACAAAGTCAACACAATCACAGCCCAAGGTCGAACTGATCCAAATCAAAACACTGGTATCTCCATTCACAATTCTAGAGTTACAGCTGCCTCTGATCTTAAACCAGTCCAAAGCTCTGTGAAGACCTATCTTGGAAGGCCGTGGCAACAATATTCCCGTACAGTATTTATGAAGACATTTCTGGATAGTTTGATCAACCAGGCTGGTTGGTTGGAATGGAGTGGTAACTTCGCCTTAAACACTTTGTATTATGGAGAGTATTTGAATACTGGTCCAGGTTCTTCAACAGCAAATCGGGTTAAGTGGTCGGGTTACCATGTTATCACCAGCGCTTTCGAAGCCTCAAAATTCACTGTTTCTAATTTCATCACCGGAAACTCATGGTTGCCAGCCACAAGGGTGCCTTTCACCTCTGGTTTATAAACTTTTGTTGCTACTTATTAGTTTTTCAGATTGTGGGATTATTTCTAATTCTTTTATTTTTGTCCGTCAAAATTACTTTGTCTACATATGATAAATAGCTTTATTTGTGCTTGTGGTTTGTCTTTAATTCTTTGTGGAATTGTAATCGGAATATATTCAAATTTATTATTTGTTAAAATCTAATAGTTGTTCTTATGAATTTGTTTGATGGATTTTACGATATGTTTGAATTGAATCGTTGCTTTATCTTTGCGTTGGAGATCAAGATGAACGTGTGCAAATATAAAAGAACGGGTGCCCGTTTTCTTGGTCAAACAGGGCGGGTCAAAATTGCCAACCCTCAATAGCCATGATAACAGTGACGACAAATTATTCTGCATTTTTTTTTGTTATTAAAAAACTTATACAAAGTTCTGTCATCAAAACTTATATCTTTAAAAGATGGTCCGAGGCCACTAAGAGTGTAGATAACAAGATCGAGATTATCAAGTGGGTGGTTAATGAGAGATAGTTCATTTGCAAGGCCCTTAATGGTATTGAGATAATTAGTGATGGAGGCTAATTGTTCTTTGAGTGACATAATTTTGGAGTGAGATTTGTTGGCATAGGTGTTGTCGGGCTATTTTTCCATCAATAACAAATTTAATGATGCCCGACATTGATAAATAAGAAGCAGAAATATAAATAAAGATAACACCAGAATTTAACAAGATTCAGCCAATTATGCCTACGTCTTCGGACACCACTAAAAATATATTTCACTGAGAAAATACAAAAGAGAGAAGAGAATAAAGCCTTAGAAGAGATAGAAGGCTTGTTTTGGTGTGTGAATAACAAAGGGGGGAGGCTTCCTTTTATAGCCTAAGGTTGCCTCCCATTTCAACCTCTCTTCCGATGTGAGACTAATTCCCAAAACCAACAAATCTCCATCTTGGAAATAAAGTTCCAAAAGTTACAAAATATTTTCTCACAATAATACTATCTCTAGAGTGTCTTCAAATGCACTTACGGTGCTACCCATCTACAATCTTCACAATATTGATCAAATTCATACAATGCTGAAACTTGATCGACGTAACTATCTTGGTCATCATATCTGCAGAATTTTCAGCTATCTAGATCTTCTAAAGTAGTATTTCACCTTCTTCCAGAATCTCTCTTACGAAATAATATCAAACATCTATATGCTTCGTGTGTACGTAATAAACTTGGTTCTTTGCTAAACAAATAGCACTCTAACTGTCACAATGCACCTTGACGTGCTTTTGACCAACTCCCAAGTCCTTCAGCAATACTTGAAGCCAAATATCCTTCTTAACAGCCTCTGTAACAGCCATATACTCTGCCTCTGTAGTAGACAAAGCAACTGTTGACTGCAAAGTAGACTTCCAACTAACTAGTGCCTTTGCAAGTGTAAACACATAACTGATAGTTGATTTCTGTTTGCCCAAATCACCAGCATAGTCGGAATCACAATATCCAACTACATATTGACCAATCTTTTTATCCTGCTCAAATAATAACCCAACATCCACGGTATTTCGAATATACCGTAGAATCCATTTGACAGCTTGACAGTGTCCTTTACTAGGATCATGCATATACCTACTTACAACCCTAACTGCCTGTGAAATGTCATGTCTCGTATACACCATAGCATACATCAAGCTACCAACAGCATTTGCATAAGGAACTTTTGCCATATATTGTCATTCAGCATCATTTTTCGGATATAAATCAGCACTAAGTTTCATATGAGGAGCAAGTGGAGTACTCACAAGTTTTGACTTGTCATTCATGCCAAAACGTTACAATACCTTTCTCAGATATTGTTTCTAAATTAGAAGAAGTTGCCCCAATTGTCTGTCTCTGTTTATCTCCATGCCGAGAATCTTCTTAACTTTCCCTAAATCTTTCATCTCAAATTCTTGCTTCAGTTGAGCTTTCAGCTTGTCAATTTCTCTTGAATTCCTTGAAGCTATCAACATATCATCAACATAAAGAAGAAAATAGATAAATGATCCATCTTGTAGCTTGCGTAAATACACACAATGATCATATTTGTTTCTTGTGTGCTTTTGCCTTAACATAAACTTATCAAATCGCTTGTACCACTGTCTTGGAGATTGCTTCAATCCGTACAATGATTTTTCAAATTTGCATACCATATTTTCTTTTTCAGCAATCTTGAATCCTTCCGGCTGAGTCATATATATTTCCTCCTCCAAGTCTCCATGTAAAAATGCATTTTTTACATAAAGTTGAACTAGTTCCAAATCCAATTGAGCTACCAAGGCCAATAAGATTCTGATGGAGGAATGCTTCACCACTGGAGAAAAAACTTCATTGTAGTTAATTTCTTTCATCTGAGCATAGCCTTTAGCTACCAATCTCGCCTTGTAGTGAATGCTTTTCTTGTCAGAAAATCCTTCTTTCTTTGCATATATCCTTTGCATCCAATAGCCTTTTTTCCCTTCGGCAGACTTGCTAGCTTCCATGTTTGCTTCTTATGAAGAGACTGCATCTCTTCATTCATAGCATTCCTCCACTCTTCATCTTCAGAACTTTGAATTGCTTCTTGATAAGTGGTAGGAATTTCATCATTCACTATTATAGATGCATGAGCCACCATATCACTAAATCGAGCAAGTTTGTGTCTTACTCGTTATGGCTTCCTTAATGCAATTGGTTCTTCTTGCTAGTTGGGTTCTTGGGTTGGAACCTCTTCTTCATTTGACTCATCTTCTGTCATAGGAGTTTCTCCATCTTTATACATAACTGGGTCGATTCTCCTTTCAAACTCCACCTACTGTGTAACACTATTGATCTGTTGAATGTCATCCTTCTTCAACATGGCAGATTCATCAAAGGTGAGATCCCTGTTAAAGATTATCTTCTTTATTTCAAGACACCAGAGGCAGTATCTTTTAACAACAGTAGTGATCCCCATAAAGAGCGCATTCTTAGCTCTTGGATCCAACTTCGATTCCTTCACGTGATAGTACGCAGCGGAACCAAATACTCGTAAGAAATTATAATCAGTAACAGGTTTTTCAGACCATACCTCCAAAGGATTTTTACCACCAATTACAGTTAATGGTGAACAATTAACAAGATGGCTTGCATATCTCACAGCCCCAGCTCAAAATTGTCTGTCAAACCCAGCATTGGACAGCATACATCGAACTTTCTCCAGCAATGTCCGGTTCCTGCGTTCAGCCACCCTGTTCTGTTGTGGTGTATGTCTAACTGTGAAGTGTCTCACAATACCTTCATCTTGACAAATTTTATCAAATGGATCACTTTAATATTCATCTCCATTGTCTGTTCTAAGACGTTTGATCTTTTTACCAGTCTGAGTTTCAATTATCTTTTTCCACTTAAGGAAACAATATAACACTTCATCCTTTGACTTCATAGTGTACACCCACACTTTTTGAGAGAAGTCATCAACAAAAGTAACATAATAGTGTTTTCCTCTGAAAGAAGCTTTCTTGGAAGGATCCCACACATCAGAGTGAACATAATCCAAAATACCCTTGGTATCATGAATTATAATGCCAAACTTCACTCTCTTCTACTTGCCCATCACGCAATGCTCGCAGAAATTCAACTTACAGGTTTTTGCATCTTTCAATAATCCTTGCTTCGCCAGTATTTGCAAGGATTTTTCACTTGCGTGCTCCAATCGCATGTGCCACAACTTAGTTGCATCTGACCCTTCATCATCAAGAGTTGCAACTGCAGCTATCCCAACAATTGTATTACCATAATAGTAATACAAATTATTCTTTTGGGTGCTTTTCAATATCACCAGAGCTTCAGAGACTATTTTCAAAACTCCACCTCGCATTGTCACCGTCAATCCTTTGGATTCTAGGACTCCCAAAGAGATGAGATTCTTCTTCATGTCAGGTACATACCTGACCTCTGTCAAAACTCTAGTAGATCCATCATGGTTCTTTAAATAGACTGAACCGATTCTAGTTGTTTCACAAAATGTGTCATTGTCCATGTAGACAACTCCACCGTCTATTTCTTTAAACTCAAAGAACCACTCCTAGATATGACAAATATGTTGGTTGCATGCTGAGTCAAACAACCACTTGTCAGATCGCCTTATGGAGGTTGTAGCAACCAGTGAAAAATCTAAATCTTCATCACTGTACTCAGCAGCACATGATTCTGCAACAACTTTGCCTTTTTCAACTTTGCCCTTATTTTTCAATTTTGGGTAATCTTTCTTTCGGTGCCCCTTCTCTCTACAAAAAGCATATTCATCTTTACTTGGTCTGCCTCTCGACTGAGATTTCCCTCTTCTTCCTTTCTTCTGGCCTTGTGGTTTGCCTCTAGCTACTAGTGCTTCTGCAACCACCTCTGCATGGTTGCTTTCCTCCCTGTCTTTTTTTCTCAATTCATGACTATATAGAGTACTACATATTTCACTGAGGGAAACTTTCTCTTTCCCATGAAGTAACATAGCTTCTATAAATTCATACTCTTCAAGAAGTGAAAATAGAAACATCAATGCTAGATCTTCATCTTTGAAGGTTTCATCAAGGTTTCTCAAATCAGCTACTGCTTTGTTAAAAGCAGTAATATGATTGTTCATGGTGGTACCCGGTTGATAACTAAACTGAAACAACTTCTTCTTCATAAAGAGCTTATTGTGACCACTCTTCTTCAGGAATTTCTCCTCCAATGCCTTCCACAGCTTACTTGCAGAAATTTTCTTTGAGAATGAATATTTCTGCTCTCTGGAAAGGCATGATCAAATAGTACCACACACCAACCGATTGATGGTCTTCCATTCTTTTTCTTCAATTTCTTCTGGTTTCTCCTCTTCAATAGCAATATCTAGACTTTGCTGAAAAAAAGCGTCTAGAACTTCACTTTGTCACATTCTGAAATGACCCGTACCGTTAAAAATCTCCATCGCAAATCTTGCATTTGGCGTAGCAAATCTCGTCAAAATTGACGACGAAGAAGCTACCGAAGCTGTCGAAGTTGATGTAGTGGAAACTGTGACTTTCTGAGTCTGCTCCTTATCATCTGCCATTTTTTCTCTAAAGTGAAAAAATTACCAGTAATAATTTAGCTTGAAAAAAATGTATCAGGAAAATTTTCAGGAAAAATTGGAGGGGTCACACGGTCCCACTTAAAAACCAGTTTCTTTAGACAAAACTTTTCTAGAAATGCACTTAATTAAACAATATATTACTAGCAATTTTTAACACCAACTTACAAAAACAATCTCAAGAAATTTTTTCTGATGTGGAATATCAGTTAAAACCGCAATCAGAGAGCATACTAAAATTTTCAAGAGAAATCGCAACCAATGGCTCTGATACCAATTGTTGTGGAAATTCATACTATTTTTCCACCAATAGCAAATTTAATGATGCCTGAAAATAATAAATAAGAAGCAGAAATATAAATAAAGAGAATACCAGAATTTAATGAGGTTCAGCCAATTATACCTACGTCTTCGGACACCACTACAAATATATTTCACTGAGAAAATACAAAAGAGAGAAGAGAACAAAGCCTTAGAAGAGATAGAAGGCTTGTTTTGGTGTATGAATAACAAAGGGGGGAGGCTTCTTTTTATAGCCTAAGGTTGCCTCCCATTTCAACCTCTCTCCCGATGTGGGACTAATTCCCAAAACCAACAATACGCATGTTGTAGCTTCATCCAAGCTTCAGCTGAGATATCTCTTGAACTCATGATGCTACGTGCATCACTTTCACATGAGCTAAGAATGGCAAGATAAATAAGTTGGTCTTGGAGAATCCAGTAAATGTGTGCAGGTTAACTATTTCAATATTACCTTGAGTGATAGTGGGAGGTGGGCAAGGGTGAGTACTAGTGACATAACCTATGAGGTCATTACCAATGAGAAGGTATAGAAATTGTTTGTGCCATGCCGGGTAATTAGTTCATTAAGTTTGATGGGTAGTTGGGTGACTGTTGATTTAAACAAGGTCTCTGAGATTGGAAGAAGTAGAGTTGGTTGTGGTGGTTGTGGAGGATTCAGAAGCCATGATTTGATCGAAGATAGGATTGCTGGTTAAAACTTTGGAGGCTCTGATACCATATAGAGAAATAGGGTTTGAGAGATGAACCTTGTTTCATTGATTCAGTAATGCAAAATATTTATACAGAGTTTATAGATAACATAAGACAATTGTTACATGATTTACGGGATTACATATTTGAAAGTATATACAAATATTTGGGAAATGCTCGTTACAAGAATATCTGAAAACAGTTCGATAACAATTTTGGATTAGGTTTGTTGCACTAAATGCAGTGACGGGGAGTGGGTGGCGGAGAGTGATCCAATAATAATAGTATAAAAAGTAATAACGTTCAAGTTTTTATAATTCTTCGCGTGCACAAAATATTATGTAACTCAGAATTGTATTATCTTACACATATATTTTTTTATATTGAAATTATCCTATATTATTATATCTAACGTTATACTAATATAATGGGCCTAAGAAATTATTCATTCAAATGTAGGGAAGACCAATCTTATCTTGAGCCATATTAGTTTTACACTCAGATGTAGGAATACTCGTGCAAAAACTCAAAAAAATTATAAAACTCATTCTCCTGTATCATTCATCTAATGTCGTCGTTAACAAAGAAATGAAATACTGTTAGCCTCCATTAAATTGACATCTCAGAAGACGGCTTGTCGCGTTTTCATTGGCTGTTTATATATCTCATGTCTAGGAGTCTTCAGGTCAAGTCAAGAGACAGTGGCCAAAATAGAAAAGGTCAAGTCAATTCATGGGAGGTGCATAATGAAGCTGAAAGACATAGATTCAACACTGTCAAGATTTTTCCCACTAATACATCCATGCATTCTTCTCCAAATACAATTGCACAAAGAATCAAACACAAATAAAGCTCTTTATCATGCGTATACAAAGTAAATTTTCCCACTAATACATCCATGCTATCTTCTGTTTTTAACGTTCTATTATTTTTCTCTCAAATTTATTTTTTATTTTAATTAATTTTGTACTTTTTGAGTTGATTAAATTAAAATTGTTAAATATTTATGCATTTTAAAAGTAGTCTTCTAACAGTTAAATAAATCACAAGTAAATGAAAAAATAATTTGTAATGAAGAAGGGGTGAATAAAAATTAATATTACTTACAAAGTATTCAAATTAATAATAGGTTGTAATTATAAATATATAAAATATTGTCAAAGAAATCAAGTAAAACTATATATATTTGAATAAAATCACCTAAACAATGGTGAAGCATTATGCATTTAAGTGGTCTGTACGTAGTAGCATTGGAAATAAAATATTAAATTTCAGAAAAAAAAAATAAATACTTCACAAATAAAATAAATAAAAAAATTTCGTCACTTTTAAAGTTTTCAAACTAAATAATTAAGTTAGTGATGAAATGAATTTACTCAACAAAATGGTGCAATAAAAAAAATTCATATTGAGCATATCAAAGGTACATATTTTTTAAAAACAAAAATATAATCTCCACCTAAAATATATTAAATTCATTTGACTATTTCAATTTTTATTCAAATTTTAAATAATAAAGATCATAATAAAGAGACTTCCGAAGGGTTTCCAAGAAACAACTTCGGAAGGTTTTCCAAAACCTAATAATTGTCAGAGTCGTTGATCAAATATTTGCCATGTTACCGATGTGATCATCACTCTCTAATTACAAATCGATTCGAAGTCCAAATTCATCTCAAGCGTCAACTCAAAAATATCAATTCCACACAATAAAAAAAAACTATAACTTGAAAACGATAATAAATTTACCTTGATCCATAATACAATTATGAAAAAATGACAACAAACCACTAGCACTACTGTGCTATTTGCTACCTATACTTAATCACTATGCATGTATGCTTTGCACGTGCTGCATTGATAATTTATTTTGGTAGGTAGAACAATAAAATTGATTAGTATCAATCATACAGCTTACGAAATAATAATTTATAAACTAGGGGTGAAAGGAACATTGGTGGCAGGCAACCATGAACTCCCAGCGATGAAGTTTGCAACAGTGAATTTTGAGGCCTCGGATGCACTAGTAATAACATGATAACCAGCCCATTTAACCCGATTAGCAGTGGATGAACCTAAACCAGTGTTCATGTACTCTCCGTAGTACAAAGTACTTAAGGCAAAGTTACCACTCCATTCCAACCAACCAGCAGGATCGATCAAACTATCAAGAGAAGTCTTCATGAAAACTGTTCGAGAATATTGCTGCCATGGCCTTCCAAGATAGGTCTTCACAGAGTTTTGAACTGGTTTTAAATCTGAGGCAGCTGTAACCATACAATTGTGAATGGAAATTCCAGTGTTTTGATTTGGATCAGTTCGACCTTGGGCAGTGATTGTGTTGACTTTGTTAGGAGGATTTCTGGCAAAAAGGTTGCAATTCTGGAAAACTACGGCAGCATTACCAAAGATGAAGTCAACTGTGCCATAAACATCACATTCCCTATAGAATTGTCTCTCAGAGAACACATACAATGTGTCCTGGAAACCTTCAAAACCACATCTGTAGAATACTGATAAGTCTGACCCAGAACGCAATGCTACAGCTTGGTGGTTAGATGCACCAGCAGTGTTCCTGAATGTGATGTCTTGAGCAATAAACCCATCCCCAACAACAGCTGCAAAAATTCACAGTTATATTAATTCTCAATCTACAGGGCACCAATACTTCAAAAACAAAGATACCATGTTTCATATATGTTTTGCACTTTGTATAAGATATGAAACGACATGACCTTCAAATTATATTTTGACCTATATATGTGTTTTTCCATCCACGCTTATTAGTTCTCAATCTTCTCATCTTTTAAGTTTCCCAAAATTCCTACAAGTAGAAAATGAACCAAAAGTATGAAATTCAAATATATTTTTTTCTTACCAACAGTTGCAGAACGGAAGGTAGTGGTGCCCCCTCCAACGCTATTGCTACCCGTAATAATAGTCTTTCCAATACCATCTCCCACCAACATGATGTTGTTCAGCTTTATCTCCACTTGTTCATTGTATATTCCTTCCTTTACGTATATAACATACCTTCCACTGCTTTTTGGTGCAGCATTTATGGCAGCACTCACTGTTGTATAGTGGCCAGACCCATCTTTAGCCACCACAACATTAGCCCGAGAAGATGGAGAAGAACTCTGCAATAGCTTCCTATCCCCGGGTCTGACCCATGTTGGGAACCCATCTTTATAAGTTGGTTCTTGATATTGAACCTTGTTTAGAGCCAAAGTATTGCTTAGCAACTTAGTGACATTGTTGGACATCAAGGGCAGCACATAGTCTTGAACCCCGAGTTCATAAAACCCAGCTTTGCATGCCTCAAGATTTGTGAGAGCTGAGCTGAGCCATGTTTGGGTATCGGTTTGGGTGCACTTGGTGTTGGGGTCTAGGGTTTTGTTGAGTCTATGGATGGTGTGCTCGTACAACTCCAGGCAATCAGCCCATGCAGCTTTTTCCTGTGGATTCCGACACTTCGGACCAAGCGCAAGAGTGTTTGCATGCCCTATAATTGCTCGCTCTTGGACAAGTTCTATAGAAAGTTTGAGGAAATCATCTTTGTGTTTGATGGGTTTATGTTTGTGATTAGGGTTATCACTCAAGAAATACTCACAGGGTTTGGGGTTTGGGGTTTGCCTACACCATAGTTTAATATCATTTGAAGAATAACAGGAAACCAAAGAGGAAAATAAGAAAGGAAGAATAAGAAGAGTTAAGAATAAGTTCGACGTTGCCATAGCACTTAGCTGTTTTCTATGGCCTTTGCACAACTCTCGTTGCAAGAAGTGGATTATATATGCAGGTGAGGAAAATCGGAGGGTTTGAGAAATGGTTTTGTTGTTTGATAATTTCAAGTTCATAGCTGCCTTTATATAGAGCAGGATTCGAGGAAGAGGTGGTTGTTGTAATTGTCACTGTTAATGTTGCTAATCAAGGGGTGGCACGACTTTTTTGCATTTTCTAAGTCATTTTTGTTTTTGCTTTTGCATGAATTTTATTAATAAATAATTTTATATTGTTGGTAATATTTTCAATTATTTGAGATAATTTATGTTTTTGGTATGCCTGTGTTGAATGCAATATATATAACATTCTACAAAAATACATTAGTTTTAGTGGTTGATTTGAATTCTAATTCTTCGTTTCCTACTGCACAAGAAACAAGCCCTCTGATGGATATATATGTAAAAACTTAACCATGAGCTTTAATTTCAATAAAAGTGCTCAGTAAGATAAGTTTAATGAAAAAAAAGTAGATAATTTATATAATTAACAATGTACAAAACGAACAAGATCAATGGAAATTTCACCAAAATATGCATTTCTAATGCATTAAATTGTATCCATTAATTTCAATAAAAGTGGTTTACGACTTAGAATTATTCTTCATTTTCCGATCAACATTGATGTCTTGGAAAAATATAAAAGCAGAACAAGTGTCCTTCATTTCAGTTGCCCTACGCACAGAAATTACGAAAAGGAATATTAATTTGTCAGCCAAGTGGTTGTCCGGTGTTTGAAGAGAACTGGAATTATTAATCACTTTTTGAGCTTTAAACATTTCCTCTCAAGAAGCAAAACCAGAGAAAAAAATTGCAAAAGGAAAATTATTAAAGTCTGAGAAGAACATATCACATAATGCGTTGACTAAAGCCTCCTTCCACACGATATATAAATAAACGCGTTTTAATTTTAAAGTCCTAATTAAATAAACTTATCTGCATGGTGTCAAGTGTCAACTACAATGTCAAACTTTTAGAATGGTCTTAATCTACGTAACTTACAAGATGAAACAGTCCCAACAATACGCATCTCTCATATTTTGATTTCTCAAATCTTCAAGTCTTTCCCTGCATTGAACTCTTGGTTTTATTATTATTATTATTATTCATGTTCTTGAGCGAGAAAAATCATTTTTTGTATTTCTACATACATCGTCATCATCCAAACACAATTGATAGTGACGGATAGTTTATTTGTTGACCCTCCACATAGACGAAGTGACATAAGTTGAGACCATATCCATATGTCTCTGGTAAAACTTGACATCATATGCATATAATTAATTTAACGGAATTACAAAAAGTCAAATAAGTAACCCTTATCCTTCATAATCATATAATTGCGTAGTAATATTTTATTAAGAAAAAGTACAGGGTTAATGGTTATAATAGTAGTTTTCAAATAGTTTTTATAATTTAACATTTTAAAAGGACGTCATTATCCGTCAACAGTAGTACTTTAACGAAATTACAAAAAGTCAAAGCAGTAATCCTTATCCATAATCATATAAATGCTTTTTTTATTATATAAAGTGGGCCATCATAAACAAGATGGCATTTTATAATGTTTAATAAAGATGAAATGTATAATTAAGTAAAAAAAAAATTAAGAGTTATTAGTGAGAATGGTTAGGATGAGCACAATGCCCATGGGAAATGCTTCTGGTGGTAGCTGTTGTACAAAGCTGTTATGTATAACTGTCATTAATTAGGATTAGTTATTTCTGCTAAGCATGCGTAAAAGGGATACATTTTATAATCCAAAATTTTCTTATGGTTACAATACCATAAACTTCCATGGGGTGGTGTTCTATCAAAGGGCTAGAGACATACCAAGGGCTATGAAGAGTTAGCTAAGCTAATTTTGAGATAAGACCATTTATCTTATTTATTCATTTTTTATAATCATATATCTATATATATATATATATATATATATATATATATATATATATATATATATATATATATATAGTGAAACATTATGACAAATAACTAAAGAAATGTAAAGTTTTAGCACGGAACTCAATAATTTGGACATTTTAATTTGAGCCATATATTTATGCTTCTCAGAGTTTTAATAATTTTCTGTGTAACTTTCCATTTGCAATTTTTTCTCAAGTCTTAGTTTCTAGAGAGAATATGTTCAAAGCTCAAAATTGACTAATAATTTCAGCCGCTTCAGACGCCAGACGCACGGTTAGCGGTCAAATTAATATTCTCTTTCCTAATTGTTAACTGTGTAGGCCAAAAGATAACTTTGGCTGCATGATTAATTGTCAAATCTCGATTTTTCTTCGTAACTGCTCTCAAAATTAATAGATTTATGAGAATTATTCTTCATTTTCCGATCAACATTGATGTCTTAGAAAAATATAAAAGCAGAACAAATGGCCTTTTTCTTTTGGCGACCAAAGAGAGAGACCAAATAGCCTTTATTTCTGTTGGCCACACAGCTAGCAATCACGAAAAAGAATACCAATTTGACTGCCAAGTGGGTAGTGGGTATCTACTCAAAGTTGCGTTTGGTTTATGAAAATATTTTTTTTTTTTAAATAATTTTTATTTTTATATTTTTATATTTTTAAAAATATATTTAATTTTTATTTTTTTAGTTATATAATTGTATTTTAAATTTATTTTTATTTTTACTATTTTATTATTTTTTACTATCACTATTATAATGTGTTACAATACTAAAAATTTTGAAAACATTTTGTTGACGTTTTCAAAATTTTAAAAATTTCAAAATATATTTTTTAAAAATAAAAATAATAAATAATAAATAAACGCATTTTTATATCTGTTTTTAGTTTTCAGTTAAAATAAAAACTGAAAACAAGTAAATCAAACAAGTTTTAAATTATTAACCACTTTTGAGCTTTGAACATATATATTCTCTCTAGAAAGCAAAACCAAAGAAAAAAAATTGCAAATGGAAAATTACAAAGAAAATTAAACTCTCAGAAACATATTTATACTGCTGATCATTTTTTAATAATTATTTATGGAACTGCAGTAAGAATACGATCCTTAAGAAATAAGGACTTTTAGTTTGGTTAGATAGAAAAGGAAAAAAGAGTCGACAATATCAACCATTAGAATTTATTTTTCTATCTTTTTGATGAATAATCTTAATCGGTAAAGGTATAAACATCATGCATTAACTAGACGTCTAGACCGAAACCTTTGCCAACAGACAAAAGCTTTAAACTAGATCAAAACGCATTATATCATATGAGAATTTATGCATGTTATTTTAGACTTCAATAATTGAACTAACCATATTGGTTCGATTTTATGTTTTATATTGGGAATTTTCTTTTATCTTTTATCTTTTGCCTTTTTATTTTGTGTCATATCCATTTTTTTATTACTTGAGCTTATTTTGGGTTTTATTTATTCTGGTTTGTTATGATTTGGGTCTTAAATCGCGTGAGTTTTAGTGTTTAGGCAGGATTAAGTCATTGAGTTAATGAGTCAATCAACTCATGAGTTGAATCCAAATGTCCTTGGTAGTTGGTACTAAACAAGATGAGCTTCCACTCTTGTTCCAAATATCTTGCCATATCCCATTTCTTCTTCATATATCTTTTATTTTGTTAACTAAATATAACAGGATATGAAAATTCCAAATCATAATAGGGAATTTAAATAGAAAAAAAAACACACACACACACACAAATGCTCATTTAAAAGGCCAAGACCCCATTGGGCAAAAGTGGGGCAGAAACAGAAAAATCGGTGGCACTTGAAAAGATAGAAGGAGGAGAAAACGAAAGCAAAGTAGGGGAATTGGAAAAATTGGCCAGCGCACTATCAAGAGACCGAGAAGGAATAGAAGAGGGAGAGCTTGAATAGACCCATCAATCAAGGTCGAAAGGAACGAGGAGCTGCGCCTTTTTCTGATTTAGAGGTGAAGAGTTTAAGTAATTTATAAATTTGTTCCTTCATCATGGAAGAACAAAAAACTTTTTTCTGATTTAGGTATCTTCTTGGAGTCCAATTATTAAATTATACATATAATTAACTTGATATCAGGTATCTGTCTTTACATAGGCGAATGCATAAGCACATCGTAGGTTATTCCACTATGAAGAAGTTTCATCATATTTAACTTAGAATTAGGGTTCCGTAAAGTTCTTAAAAAATTTCAGGATAAATTTGAAAAGAGAAAGACATAGTTTATGAAACGTACATCTGAATTAATAGATATTACTTATTCATTAAATCTTAGGTGGTGTTTTGTTCAACAGAGAGAAGAGAAGAGAAAGAAAAATAAATTTTTCTTTTGTTTAATTTGCAAAGAGAGATGAGAAAAAAAAACTAAAATAACTATTATACTTATTTAATTTTAGACAAATATACAACAAAAAAGGGAAGAGGATAATTTGACTATTAAAAAAATTTGGTGAGAGCATTTTTATCCTTTCACCATCTCACAATTTTTCTCTCCTTCAAATCTCTCCATTTTCGAAGGCGAAGAGAATGAAAGGAGGGAATAGATTTTATCCCTCTATTTTCTCTCTCCTCTCCTCCAAATTATTGAAACAAATAAAATAATTTTAAAATATCCCTCCTCTCCCCTTCCCTCTATTTCCTTTAAACAAAACACTATCTTAATTTTATCAAATTGTATTTTTTTTTTCTCTAAAATTTACTCTGTGAAATTCTTCAAGAATTTTAGAGGATCCAAATTTTGTTATCTTATGTTATTCTTAGATAAAAAAATTCAAGGATCAAAACCAATGAGAAAATCTTCATGTAATATTTTTCATTGTAACAAATAACATAAAATAAAAGAAATTACAAAGCAACGGAATTTAAGAAAAAAAATATTATGGACTAAATACAAACCCACCTCGACATAGATGCTTCTTGCTGGCTTATCGTAGCACAAATATTATGTACCAAATACTAAAACTGTGCACACTTTTTCTTTTATTATGGATAACTTTACTCTCACTCTTTCATATTAATTTATGGCTGCAGTGAAAAATATATATTAATGATAATAATGAATAGCTAAAATTTGATGGCCATCTTCTTTAAAACTTTTGGAGAAATTATTTTTGTATAGTTTGTTATTCAGCTATATTAGATTTTTGTTTTTTTAGTTCTAATTGAATTTGTATTTCGAGTATGTGTGTATATATATATAATTCCATTTAGTTATCTTCATCAGCTTTAAGATGGAGCTATGCTTTTTTTTTTTTTTGGACAATATCTAGGTGGCGTCCACATGGCTTTTGAGGGAACAGCCTTGGGCATTGTAAACCCAATTTTTTTTTTTTGGACTGGTAAACCCAATTTCACTGTATCAACAAGCCCAAAATCAAGTCCAATGTTTGCTGAGCCAAGCCTGCTCTAGTACAAGCCTTACTTTCCAAACCTAATGGAATTAACTTTTTGAGTTCCCCTTCGTTTTCAAATCTCTCGGGCCTGAAACTTATAGGGTCACCCCAGATTTGAGGATATCCATGGATGGCCCAAGAAATGACCAATATCATAGTGCCACGCAAGAGATATTATTAATACACCAAATTGGGATTTCTAAAACTCAAATTTAATTCTCCCATAAATATGGATTCTTTTGAATTATAGCATATGTTTCCTATTATTAATATACTGCTCAAATTTAATATAATGTAAAATTTTAGAGATTAAAGAAATTAGTAAATTATGTTGTTAGACGGATCCAAAACAAGCTCAAGTAAAATTCTCTGGATTTTAATAATTCATCAACTTACTAAGTGGGTTTAAATTTAATTTCAAATAGCCCAAATCCATTACGTGGGTCCATATTGACATTAAAAAGCAAAGATAATAAAAGATAACTGTAAAATAATTATAAAAAAATACCACACAAAGATCTAGTCCATGTAGAAAAGGATAATACTAAGACGTAACGTTAATCCTAGTGCCAGGAGGAGAAAAACTTCTGTTAAAATATAATTTTAAAATCAAATATATATTTTAAATATAATTGAAAAAATTGTTCATAAATCCTTCTTAAAATAAATGAGAAAGTCTGGATACTAGTTTATCTTTAAAAAATACATTCTTTAAAGAAATTTTGCAAGAAACAGAAAATTTCATCTCAATCCAAAGTTTCAGGTTATTATTAAATTTATATCTATATCTCTTTTTTGCACAAAATTGGGATCCTATAATTATCTCTAAATTCCTTTTTTGTGGCTTTTTTCTTTCAGTAATTATCTTCTTTAGAGTTTAAAATAACAATAAAAAATCATTAGATTAATAGAAAATAAAGATTGGACTCCAAAGAGATGTACACTATCTAATCCTATTAGGACTCAAAGAATTTGTAATACAAATAAGGTTGAAACCTTAGACCACTTCATTGATTCAGAGACAGACACAGATAGTTTGTGAAAAAGTTGAAGAACTATGAATTCCAATTCAAAGCAAGCGGTTGTTCGTGACGTTTGGGCTTCAAATTTACAATTTGAGATGTCTCTTATTCACATGATTCTTCCTCGTTACCATTTTGCCTCCTTCGATACTGAGTTTCCAGGCGTGATTTTCAATGCAGATAAGAACTCGTACTCAAAGCTTTCTCCTTCAAACAGTTATTCTCTCATGAAAGCCAACGTTGACGCTTTGAAGATCATTCAAATTGGTCTCACCTTATCTGATTCTGCTGGAAATTTACCTGATTTCGGAACCCAGTTTAGTTATGTCTGGCAATTCAATTTTCGAGATTTTGACATCGAACGCGATCGCTGCAATACGGATTCCATCTTGCTATTGCAGAAACAAGGGATTGATTTCTTCAAGAACAAGGAAGAGGGAATCCCTTCAAGGATTTTCAGGATGTTCATTCTCAATTCTGGGTTATTGTTCAATAGGACTCCTCTCACGTGGGTCACTTTCCACGGTTGTTATGATTTTGGGTATTTGATCAAACTCTTGATTGGACAGAGATTGCCACCTCGCCTTGATGATTTCAGAAATTTGGTTGCTCATTTTTTCGGACCAAGAGTGTATGACATGAAGCACATGATCAAGTTCTGCAATGGCCTCTATGGTGGCTTAGAAAGAGTGGCTAAGACCTTGAACGTGGATCGTGTAGCTGGGAAGAATCACCAAGCTGGGTCAGATAGCTTGCTAACTTTGCAGACGTTTATGAAGCTCAAAGATGTCTATTTTAATAAAAACTGTGGCAAAGAGAATATGAACCTCATCAAGTTTCAAGGGGTTTTATATGGTTGTTAAATCAAGCCTTTCATATACAGCGATGAGGCTACATTTTGTAAAATTATACATATAATAATATCGAAGCCAAATTGTTTATTTAATTTATTTTCTTGTGCTGTGTAATGCAGAAATTGCAATGTTTTTGTTTCAAAATGTGGACGATGGGATCCTTAGCCGGACGTTAGTGCAATTAAGAGAAGGAAACACAGCCTTTTGTTCATATTCTTAATAATCGGTCGCTGGTGACAATCCCTGCTGTGTTTCTTATGTTCTTAACTTTCACTTAACCATCACAGTGATTGTCCCTAATATGTTAAACGGTCAACTTCTATGATTAAAGGGAAATATAAAAGTGCTTTATTCAAAAACCACAAGATCTTTGGCTTTAATCGGTTAAACCACATAAGCTTCTGCTTTGTGAGAGATTGAACTTCCTTTTGCAGTAGTTTATGTAAAAACATTGGTACATCATTTCTTTAAGTTGTTAAAACATACCAATAAGTTTATTCAAATTGATATACTACTGATTTTTAAGTGCAACGACTCAAGTTAACTCATTTTTAAACAAAGTAACATTGTTTAGAAAATATGAAAATCGCTTAAGGCAAACTAAAATAGTTTGATTTTGATTGATTTTTTTTTAAATCGGTTGATTTAATTTTTTTTGTTTTCAAAAAGGTCCCTTTAGTTTGGTTGAGGGTTTGAAAAAAAAATAGACCGAATAATCTTAGTAAATTCGTTAATTCAATTATGATTAAATCACACGTGAACAAGTAATAAAATATATAATATATTATTTTAATTCTTTATGTTATAAAAATTGACATATTAAAACTTAAATATATAAAAGTTAATTAAATAAACCATTTAAGATAAAAATAATCAAATAACACATATTAATATTTTTGAAATTTTATTAATAAAAGAAGTTCATATATTCTTTTATATAATATAATACTTAATAGATAGTAATAGTGATTACAATACCATTTAATTATAAAAAAGATAAAATTCAAGTATTATTATTATTATTATTATAAAAATTTACTAAAATCACATTGTTTTGAGTTAAAAAATTTTAAAAAGTAGTAAAAAAAAAAATGTGTCATTCTGATAATAGAAAAAAAAATACAAGTAAACAAGCAAACCGTTCAAACTATTTTAATTTATCGATTTTTGATTAGTTTAAAGACTGCCTTTTTTATTTTTTATTGAGTCACCGATTTTTTAATTAATTGGTTTTTCGCTAAAAAAAACTTTAAAAGTTAAACCAAACCAATCCTTCCAAATGGTTTATTAATTTTTCGACCCAGTCCAATTTTACAATACTAGTATTAACTTTGTTGGAGGGGGGGGGGTACTTATATATAAAATTGATGTTGAGTCAAAAACTTTTTTACAATAGCATAAGATATATAGAATAAAACTCGATAAAACATACAAAATGGCATTGGATAACATTATATCATTTGTTAATAGATAAATAATATTTAAATCATACTATGACAAATGGTAATAGAGGCGGTAACAAAAAAGTGATGGTCGAAGTGGTAAAACTAACGGATACAATGGCGACGACAATAACGGAGATAGTAACATTTTAATTTTTCGACCCAGTCCAATTTTACAATACTAGTATTAACTTTGTTGGAGGGGAATGGAGAAGAGAAGAAAGAAAGGGAGGAAAATTTTTTAAATCATCTTGTTTGAGTAAAACATTTGGAGGGGAGGGAAGAGAATTTTGGGCTCCCAAAACTCTTCCTTTCTCCAAAATCCCTCCCGTGGGAAAATTTAGAAGACAAGGAGGCGTTGAAGAGTTGAATTTTAATTTATTTTTTTTAAGATAAAAAAATAAAAATAAAAGTATAAATTTTTTAAAAAAATAAAAATAAAAAGATAATAAAGTCAAACTCCTCAACTAAACATTTTAATAAAAAAAAATTTTAATATAATTTTTTTTAATAAAAATATAATAATCATATTTTTTTTTCTCTTCTTATATACTAAATAAAAAAAATTTATTATCCCTCTTTTTTTTTTTAAATTAAATCAAATAAAAAAAATTTATTTTTTCTTTTCTTTTCTCTCCTTCCTTTCTCTCCTCTCCTCTTAACCAAACAACCCCTAAGGTTGAGTATAATGGTAACAATTATTGTGACGAGTAATAATAATGTTGACATTGGTGATCATGGTATAATGGCGACAACATAGTAGTGATTGAATTAATAAAAGTGGTGGTAATGGTATAAGAGTAGTCTGTATATATATTTTAAAATATAATGGCATAAAAATATTTTACTTAAATATTTTTAAAATATAAGAATAATCTGTGTATATTTTTTAAAATAAACATTGATAAATATATTTATTCCAAAACTCATCAGATATCAACATATTTTACTCCTTTGTTAATTAATTGAACAAATATATTGAAAAAGTTAAAAGATTGTTTGTAAATTTAGGGACAAAAATATAAAGCTTAAATAAAATCAGAGAAATAGTAAAAATACAAGAATACATTTTTTTCCCCGATCCGTCTCAAAATAAATGAGAAAGTTAAGAAACAGTATCTCATAATTGTCTTTTTAATTAATTACTTTAAAATTAATAATTAAAGAGATAAATTTAGTTTAATAAGTACTAGAAGATTACTAACCATTGAATTTGAGACATAATATTATTCAAACTAAAATTAAAGGATTAAATTATTTAATTCAATAAATTAAAGACTAAAATTTTTATTAATATTAAATTTTCGTTTTTTAAGAGGTATTTTAAATATATACTAACTACTTATTCTCGTGTCGAAATATTTTTCCAATGTGCCTTTCAACTAGAGTTCTTATATTTCATAATTTTTATATCACGTACTAATAATTTAATTTCCATAATCTCTTTTATAAATATAAGTTAATAAACAGAGTTTTGCTTTTACTGATATTATCTTTCATATTGACTCTAAAAATTAAAGGCAATAATAGTAATTCATGTCTATTGCCTTTAAAATTTTCGGTTCCAATTAAAACTTTAAATCAAATATATGTTTTGAATAATAAAAAAAATTGTTGCTAAATCCATTTTTAAATAAACGAGAATGTTGAGAAAATAAAATTCTTCTCTATCCAAGTTTGGGTTTTCGCAAACCTTAAATCTAAATTCTAACATTTAATTCATAAACTATTTTATTTCTAAGTGAATTGCAATCTTTAAAATCTCATTCTCAAGAATAAGATTTTAAACAAAATTAACAAAAAAAAACATTTGATTCACATTTTTAATAAATTTTATTTTAATATTTGATTCCTCATGAATATAATTAAATTTTTCTATAATGCCTTAGAAGAACTTTCAAAATAAAAAATAATAATTATCTATAAAAGAAAAAAATCAACATTATAAATAATTTTTAAATATACAGAAATACATCTAAATTAATACAATCATAGATAAATATAACTCTTGTTCATATGCAATAATGCAAAACATGAATTGAAAAAAAAGAAAGAAAAAGGCACAGACCATTACAGTAATACTATGGCAAAAAACAAAAAATGTTCATAGCCGAATTACAAAGTGTTTGTCCCTAAAATTTGTTGCACATACAAAAATTTCAATTCAGGATCAACAGTGAAAAAGAAATCCACTGCATGTTGATTCTTGGTGATCTTAAACCCAGCTTTCACCCTTTCCATATCAGTCAACCCCTCAACTTTCTTTAATTCTTCAAATACGTGCATCCTTCTCTCTGTTCCTTCTTTTTCATGTTTAAAACAGCTAACAAGGTCATCAATGTCGTTTTTCATGCTCTCGTACACCTTTCTTAGAACTTGCATAGTCTCTATAAGTTGTTCAACGACACAATCTGTCCCTTTAGTTCTCTTCCTCTTTTTCCCTGCACTAGACGCATAATTTTGACAATTTGAAGCACCAATACCAGCGAAATCCAGACATGGTGGAAGTTGAGTCTCAACTCCAAAATCAATGGGTCCCTCATCTATATTCACATCATTACCCATAAATAAAGCATCTTGCCTCTCTTTATCAATTATCTTAAATGCATCAGTAGGATCTTCAACATCTACCTCAATGGCTTTGTCCTTTCCATCAACCAATGTCAAAATTTTATGATGTCTAGTATAATCATATATGATATATGTGCATACTGATATCAACATCATGATACAACTGTTTAATATTTCTAAATACAAAACTAAAATTACAATAATCCGCATCTTCTTTGTCTTTCGTAATTGATCCATGATTTGTTAAGCCAAATAAATAACTGGCACATAAAAAATAAAATTAGAAACTACACAAAAATAATTAGTTTTCACAATACATTTAGAACACAATCATAAGTACAACTCGTACACAACTTATACTTAAAAACATAGAGCAAGCATACAAATTAAGATAATAACTTACAGCAATAAAAAAGATAAACATATATAGAGCCATTCATGTACTTCCTAAATAAGAGATTTAATATATTTACAAGTCCTATACATGCAGAATTGAACTAGGCTATTGTTTCTAATAGATGCATATCATGGAATTCTACCACGTGCTAGAACTAAACTTTCAGATATACTTATAAAAAGGATGTCACTAAAAAAAGTTAATATTAAGAATGAGGGTTTTGCCCACAAAATTCTACAAGGTGCCACAATATGGGAAGTCACAATACATACAGCTAAAATTTTAACAATTAGATCAAAACTATTGCAAATGATTTTGAATTTCACATGTTGCCACAAAATCATTAAACCCCTTCTAATTATGAACTTTTAAAAGACAACCAATACCAATTGCCAAATTCTATGTTTGTTAATGCTTTCTCATTGTTTCTTTCAGAAGCACTGCAACTATTGTAAGATTTTTTTCTTAAAGAAAGATTCTAAAAGTTTTAAGCAAACAAATATTTTGACCCCATCAGTATGGATTCATAATTTTGATGACAACAAACAAATAAAAAAGATTATTTCAGGAAAAGCTTCAAGATTGTCATAAAATCCAAGTCATAGAGTCTTGAAAACATGAGGAAGAAAACATTTAAACACAGAATACAAGAGAAATGTTTTCAGAAACAAACACAAGGGTATTTATACTCAACCAGTCAACTTCTCCAGAAACCAATTGACTGCATCTTACACTAGTCGACTTACTGAACAACTACTCGCTACTGAAATCATAATTTCAAGTCACTAGTCGACTGATAAACAATCCAGTTGACTGGCTAATCAGCTGCTCGCTACTGAAATCAAAATTTCAAGTCACCCGACTGCTCAAAGAACTAGTCATTGATCAACACTCCAGTTGACTGATTAATCAACTATTAGCTACTAAATTTTAGATTACAAAGCCACCAATCAACTACCCACATAACCAGCCGACTGCAAGAAAGACTAGCAAAGAGAATAAGTGGTTGATTTGGTAGTGGGAGCACAAATGAGAACTGGTCTAGAGAACTAATTATCGAAGTTGCAAGAATCGCATAAATATAACTTTGGAAGGGTTTAGTTTTGGGGAACCATTGAACAAATAATTTGTAACATCAATAGCATACAAAGTAAAGGAGAATGAAAATAGAAGAAAAAAAATTCTTACAAGGGAGAAGGCACATAGATTTTGAGACTCAGTAAACAGAGGGAGAATGTAGAGTAACAGAGAGTTTCAAGCGGGAATGATTGAAGACCTCTCAAAACTTTCACATCTCAAAACTTTCAAATTCCCATGAAAATCTTTCATTTCCACCCTTCCGGGTGGAAATGAAATTTTCAACTTTCATTTTGAAATTTTCATTCCCAGATATCCTTTATGCCTCGGAATGATATTTTATCTCTTGTACCAAACGTGGGAAACTTATATTCCCACCTCACTTTCCCAAGAATCTTAAAATATACCTAAAACCAAATACCACCTTAGATAGATTTCATAATGTATGGACCTTGCTTTGTCTCTCTAAGGAATTAATGCCTTCATTTATACCATTATTTGATCATCAAATGTCTTGCAATAATCATCTCATTTAGAGTTTAAAAATAAAAAAAAGTAAATAAATATATATAACACCAATAACGATAATAATAGTAGTAGGAAATAAAGATACGACTCCTGAAAAAAGCACACTATCTAATCCTACTATGAATCAAAAAACTGATTCTATAAATAATTAAGAGATCATTTCCTTCATTTAGAGATAAACAGGCACACAGAGAGTTAACGATAGGTGATCACTTCAAGATGTTGAAGCACAATTAATCTTAAGCAAGTCGTTATTCATGATGTTTCGTGTTCAAATTTTCAATCTGAATTATATCTTGACCCAATCAATTCTTTCTCGTTTCTATTTTGCCTCATTTGATACTGAGTTTCCTGGTGTGATTTTTACTCCTAATGTAGATAAGCACTTTTACTCAATGCTTTCTCCTTCCAACACTTATTCTCTTATGAAAGCCAACATTGATGCTTTGAAGATCATCCAACTTGGTCTTGCCCTATCTGATTCCACTAGAAATTTACCTAATTTGGAACCCAATTTAATTATGTCTGGAAATTTAATTTATGGGATTTCGATATCAAACACAATCCTTGCAACCAGGATTCCATTTTGCTATTGAAGAAACAAGGATTGATTTCTTTAAGAACAAGAAAGTGCGTAGTCCATCATGAATTTTCAAGATGTTGGTTCTCAGTTCAAGGTTATTGTTCAATAGGACCCCTCTCACATGGGTCACTTTCCAAGGTTGTTATGATTTTGGTTTTTGATCAAACTCCTAACTGAGTAAGAACTGCCACCTAACCTTGAAGATTTCAAATTTCTAGTAGCTCAGTTTTTTGTACCAAGATCGTATGACATAAAGCATATGGTGAAGTTCTGTGACAGCTTGTATGAAGGATTAGAAAGAGTGGCTTAGACATTGAATGTGGATCGTGTAGTTGGGAAGAGTCACCAAACTGGGTCAGATAGGTGCTAATTCTGGAGACGTTTATAAAGCTCAAAGAGAATTTGAACCTTACCCATTTTCAAGGGTTTCTTATGGTCTTGAAGATACTTAAAGTTGAGCTCTAATGGCAAGAAAAAAAAAACAGAAAGCTTCGGTGTTAAAAGGTTATATTATTAGCAGAAAGATGATTGAGATAAGATAAAAAAATAAATAAAGAGAATAAAGCAAACATACTTTATCGGTATTTAGGGCTAGAGGATCAAATGCAATGACTGAAGAAGGGCTGGACAAGGAGGGCGTGCCAAGAATTATTGAGAGATAAGTCACCTTGATCTGCAGAGCATATTGTCTTTGTCAGAAAATAGCCTTTTCTAGTTCCTTTTAATTCTTCTTCGTTTTGATTTAATTTTCATTCAATGTAAAAAAAAATCACATAGCTGAGAATAAAACATGCATGATAGACTAGGTTGGGAAAAGAGTTTGGCTAAAGGATAGCAAATTCAATCCTCCTCTTCTGCTGAAAAAAAAAAATCCTTGTAAGCCTTGATCACTTTTGGCAGTTAAATATGCTTTCCTCCATTCCAAAAGTCACAGGCCAACAGAATGTCCTAAAATGTGTAAAAAAATAATTTCCTCAGATTTTAATACCATTGATTCACAAATATGTTATTCAATTTTCATATTTATATTTATTATAATTTAATTGGAAAACAAAGAGAAAAACTTGTAATCATTCCCTCTGTCAGAAAATATAGAATTGCTCATTTAATTTTTTGTATAATAAAACTAGACATCATACAATTAGCATTATCAATATTTGCCAGGTAAGCTCGGCCCTTGTAGACCTGCAAGTGGTAGGGCTGGGCCAGACCAGGCTAGATAAGCCACCAAAATGGGGGCCAAGCCCGGCCCAGCCCTTTTTTTTTTACTTTTGTTGTAGAATAGCTACATTCCCTCTATTACTACAGAGAAAGAGGCATGTCTTACACTGTTATAAGATGAATAGCGAAAGGGAATGAAAATCCAAGAAAGAGGAATTCATAAATAAGCCTCCATAATAGAGGTTAACAATGATGATCAAGAAACAACTAAAATAAACTACTAAATAATACTCAAAAAATATAGTGATACCAACGAAATTTGACTGGAAATTATAGGACTTACCAGATAATAAGAAATTGCTGAAATTTCTGAGTAAGGAACAAACCTGAAGGGTTAAAAGATTTTATTGGTCACACGCAGAAGACTGTTGCAGCTTTACAAAACTGATCACAGAGCCATCATACATAAGGGATCACTATAATAGGATTTTTTTTATTTCCAAATAGGGGTTCACACACATCACATTGTAAGAGAAGCATAAAAGATGGGTAAGTGAAGCTAATCTCAAAATTTGAAAATCAGCATCATAGTTTAATTAAAAAAAACTTTCACCAAGGAAACTCAAGAACAAAACTAGTGACAGTATAGAACAGCTGAACTTGTGTAAGTATTAAGCTTTTGAGAGTTAAACTAGATGGAACATCCATATACTATATAATTAATAATTCAGTATCAATTTTTCTTTTACACTGCTTGTGATATTGCAAGCATTGAACCCAAATCATAAAAGCAATGCGAAACTCTTTCATCTTCAGTCACGAACAAGATTGATATCATGACGTATGAGAAATTCCCACCTCACTTCACTTGATGATTTTCCAATTAAGAAGCATCGATTGTCTTTTTAATGGACCAATAAACTCAATTATCAAGATGAGAAGAAAAGAGAGAAGGATTCAAGGAATACCCACCTGGGAAGCCGAATCAAAGTGAGTGCCGAAAGAGAGTCGTATAGGAGACTCGGAGTTGAATGACGTCGCTCGCGGTGGTGGCTCTGTAGCTTGCGGTGAAGGAAGGTGGTGGCTGGAAGATGAGGTGAGGGTTTGCTAACGTTTCAGCCTTGCAGAAGCTTCTAGCAATGTTTAATTTTTTATAGCTTTTTTTCAATTAAAGGGTGGGCTGGTAGTTGGGTTGGGCCGTTCCATCAGCTATAGGCGCAACCCACCCAAAAGTCAAACGAACCCAACAATATTTTTTGTGGAGGGTATATGTGTGTGGGTGTATATATATATATATACACACACTACAGGGCCCTAAGGATCTTAACGAGACAAGTCTAACCGTTAATTAGAGACTCTGTTATTGGCTCTTCAACCAAAAGTCGTAGGAAAACCCTAGCGCTCTGCTACAAGAAGCAGCGACCGCAGGAAGTGATGCTGAGTTTTGGGGGAGGGGATGGAAACCCCCCACCCCTCCCCCGCCTCTCTCCATCCCACACCCCTCTTCTTTTTTTTTTTTTATTCTCTTCACTAAAATTTTTTTATTTTTTTTTTGTGAAAAAATTTTTTTCTCTCTTTAAGAGAGTTTCTTACTTTCTTTAGGAAAGATTTCTTCTTTTTGTAGAAGAGTTTTTAAAGTTTTAAGGATATGCATTTACTTTGTCCAAATCTACAGCATCAAAGTTACAACACCGAATTTATGTAAAAAAAAATTTAAAGAGAGTTAACCTTCAAAAAAACTTAGAGATGTGTTGCCTCTTTTATAATACGACTCTTCTTCTTTTTTTTTTTTTATGTTGTGTTAACTGTGTATCTGAACTGTTAAGATGTATTTTTTGATAGATTAAGATTTGAAGGGTGTGTTGTCTTTTTATTTTCTAGTTATAGTATTAGGTGTTTATTTTTCTATCTTCAAAAGTTACAAGAATTGTTATCCTGTCTTTATCTTTCGTTTGTTGTGTGCCTAATCATAATATATGAATGTTGCTTTTTTACTTGTCCAAAAAAAAAAAAAATTAGAGACTATGTAATTTAGCCTTACACTTCCACTTTTAATCTAAACTATCATGTAGACTAAAATTTGGAGAAATTTATCTTGATTTATATGCTCAATTAAAATTTCACTTTTAATCTAAAAAATATTTCAAAGTCTCTTTAATTTATATATATAATTACAATGAACATACTTATATCCAAATTAGACATTAAATTTGACAGTTCAAAAGTCACATTTAGTTTATGAATTATATGTACTACATGCTAACATTTAATCAATTTAAAAGGTGCATTGTATAAATCTATCAACTTTTTAATTTATAAAATTATTTAATAGATTTTAACTTTTTGGTTATAAAAGTATATCCATACCCTTGAGGTATAAAATTATCAACATTTTAATTTTATACAATTATTTTATATTTTTGATTTATTTGTTATTATTTGACAAGCTGTGCTTAATAAATTTTGGAATTAAATATACTTCCCTCCCTTATGTAACGACCATCTCTTCTAATTCTAAAATATACACAAATCTCTTTCCAAATTAAAACATATGTTACAATTTAACCTACACCTTATTTGTTAATTAAAATATCCTCATTTATATCAAGTATTTATTAAGACCAAAAACTATTTTGTGTGTGTATATATATAATTAAAAAATTATTATCATTAAAATAGTAAAAATATTATTAAAAATAAATAAAATTAAAAATTATATTAACTAAATTTTATAGTTTTTTTATAAGTTTCTATAAAAAAGATAGTGGGTTAAAATAAATATTGTGTATAACTTATGTATTTAAGTTAAGTTATTACTCTAAAAGTTTAAGAGTGGTCTCTTGTAACTTAACTTATATATGTAAGTTTATCTTGACCCCACTATTTTTTATAAAATCTTAAAAAATCATGTTTTTTAATTAATATAAATTAACATAATTTTTAATTTATTTATCTTTAATAATATTTTAATAATTTAATCAAATTTTTTATAAATTAAGTATTACTATAAAATTAATTAATAAAAAAATTTAATAATGATATAATAATAATTTTTTAATATTATATATATATATATATATAAGCACATAATTTTTTTGGCCTTAAACAAATACATAATGTAAATGAGGACATTTTAATAATAAAAAAAGTATGTATTAAATTGTAACATATGTTTTAATTTCAAGAAATATTTGTATATATTTTTAAAATATGGTATGGCTTTAAACATGTTTACCGACATTGATGACAACATCCAAGAAAGAATCAATTGATCTTGCAGTTCAATTCTATGAAATTGTCACTCCCTTTACCAATTGTAGCATTTGTAGATGATCGAAAATCTGTTGGAATAGATTAGTAGTTATCAAAAAACTTGAGCAACTGTAGACCTTTGAGAGTAGCTGAGATGTTTTGTCGCCACAACAAGAAATTGTTGTCACCTAGTTTTATGGAGATCGAATTGTTCAACATAGTGAGTTTGCATTTTTGATTTGGAATTACCAAGGTCGACGAATCAGACTTCATTGTTGGAAACAATTCTCTGATACCATGCATATTAACAAGAAGTAAGTAAAATGAAGAAGAAGGCAGTTGTTTTTATTTACTAGATTCTATACAATATAGAAGATATTTACAGGAGAGAATGACGTTTAAACTTCAATAGAGTGGAAACTAAACACAATCTGATAGCCTACATTTAGCACTTTAATAGGCTAACTCATACTACTCTAATAGAGAACATTTTTTTTCCTTATTTTAATAAAACGATAACATGGTCTTGTTTTGTGCATCAAATTGCGTCTATTTGGGGCTGACGTGGTTAGTTGCAGCTAGGTCAATGTCCCATGCTGAATCACATATGCCCTTTGGAGTTATGGTTGGCATAGTAGCCCAAGGACCCTATGCCAAATGACCTTGCAGCCTGTAGATTTTAGAACCAAATTGCACATGGTTACTAACATTAATACTAGAGTAGTCTTGATATGATTGATTATATCTGCAATATTACTTAGAGCAAAGTGTCCTGGTTTTGAGCAAACTTGAAACACAATAAAGCCAGAATCTCTGCCATTTCTACCTCTACTATTAATTACAATCTCTAAAACCTCTGTCAAAATTTCTAGGGAATGAGCTTCTTAAACTAAAATCAAAACCTCTATTCTGATCAAAAGTGTCTTGGCCTTGCGAAGAAAAGCTAGAATTATGTAGAAAACTAGAATTATTCTTTTGAGCAACATTAACACAAGAAATAGTAGAATTCATAGACGCAATATTGATTGATTTAATATTTTTCTCAATTTAAACTTCAGAAGTAATTCAATTTCATAAATAGTATAACATTTTTTGCCTAGTAACAATTGAAGCAAAAAACACTGTAATCATTCCTTCGTTAATCCACCAAAAATATATTCTAAATAGTCATAATAAAAAACAAGACATCCAATAGCAACAAAGGCATCTACTAACTTTTGATTTTTCACAAGAAATATGTCTTTGACATGTCATTTTTCTTAATTGATCTAAGAAAAGTCTTCAACTAAGTTCTTTTTGCTAAGGTTTGAGTCTGAAAAAAAAAAGTGTAGTTATATGATTCCATACTTGATATGTATGTTCAAAGCCTACAACACCAGTTGACATGTTTACTGACATCGATGACAACTTCCAAGTAAAAATCAACTGATCTTGCTGTTCCCATTCTATGAAATCATCACTCTCTTTACCAATTGCAGCATTCAACGATCCAAAACAAGCTAGAATGGAATATTGGTTATCAAGAAATTTGAGCAATTGCAGACCTTCGTGAGTAGCCAAGATTTGAGCAATGGAAATTAAACTAACAAATTAATAGTCTACGTTAACACAGGCTTACTCATACTACTTTAATAGAGAACATTCTTTTTCATTATTTAATAAAACGATCATATGACCGTCCTGCCCCCCATCCCTCTGTTCTTTATATTTATAGCCTCCTCTTCTCTCTCTTTTTGTTTTTTTTTTGTTTTTTTTGTTTTCTAAATTTCTCGTCTCTCATGCTCTTATTCTCTCATTCTCATGTATAACCTCAAAGATAATTCTGAGCCAACCATATACCATGTCAAACCTCAAAAACACATTACTTCAATTCTTCTAAATATAAATACAAAAATTTGGAACCTACAACCCCGCCCATATAGGCATTGGGAAGATTACTCAATCAAACTTACCGAATTGGATTTCTAAAACTCAAATTTAATTGTCCCATAAATATGAATTCTTTTCAATTATGGTATATGTTTTATATTATTAATATACTGATTAATTAAGAGGTGCCACAACTGGAATGGAGAACAATATATATATATATATATATATATATATAATATAAAATTTTAGGGATTAAAAAAATTAGTAAATTATGTTGTTGGACCATTCAAGTAAAATCCACTGGATTTTACAGATCCATAAACTTGGTATTCGAGTTTAAATTTAAGTTCAAATAGCCCATATCCATTAAGTTAGTAAAAGTAAATTCACGGGCAGCCTAATCTACGAACACGTTATATATTGACTTTAAAAAGGAGAATATGAAGAGGTGACGTTAATCCTAGCGCCGGACAAAGATAATTTTCTGTTAAAATATAATTTTAAAATCAAATATTATTTTAAATATGATTGAAAAAATTGTTTCTAAATCCTTCTTAAAATATATGAGAAAGTCCGGACCCTAGTTTATCTTTAAAAAAGACATTCTTTAAAGAAAGTTCGCAAAAAACAAAAAATTTCATCTCAGTGCAAAGTTTCAGATTTTTATTAAATTTATATCTATATCTCTTTTTTGCACAAAATTGGGATCCTATAATTATCTCTAAATTCCTTTTTCGTGGCTTTTTTCTTACAGTAATTATCTTCTTTAGAGTTTAAAATAACAATAAAAAATCTTTAGAGTAATAGAAAATAAAGACTGGATTCCAAAGAGATGTACACTACCTAATCCTATTAGGACTCAAAGAAGCTGAGAATACAAATAAGGTTGAGACTTGAGATCACTTCATTCATTCATAGAGAGACCATATAGTTTGTGAAAGTTGAAGAACTATGAATTCCAATCCAAAGCAAGTGGTTGTTCGTGACGTTTGGGCTTCAAATTTACAATTTGAGATGTCTCTTATTCATAAGATTCTTCCTCGTTACCATTTTGCCTCCTTCGATACTGAGTTTCCAGGCGTGATTTTCAATGCAGATAAGAACTCATACTCGAAGCTTTCTCCTTCAAACAGTTATTCTCTCATGAAAGCCAACGTTGATGCTTTGAAGATCATTCAAAGTGGTCTCACCTTATCTGATTCTACTGGAAATTTACCTGATTTCGGAACCCAGTTTAGTTATGTCTGGCAATTCAATTTTAGAGACTTTGACATCGAACGCGATCGCTGCAATACGGATTCCATTTTGCTATTGCAGAAACAAGGGATTGATTTCTTCAAGAATAAGGAAGATGGCGTCCCTTCATGGATTTTCAGGATGTTCATTCTCAATTCTGGGTTATTGTTCAATAGGACTCCTCTCACGTGGGTCACTTTCCACGGTTGTTATGATTTTGGTTATTTGATCAAACTCCTGATTGGACAAAGATTGCCACCTCACGTTGATGATTTCAGAAATTTGGTTGCTCATTTTTTTGGACCAAGAGTGTATGACATGAAACACATGATAAAGTTCTGCAATGGCCTCTATGGTGGCTTAGAAAGAGTGGCTAAGACCTTGAACGTGGATCGTGTAGCTGGGAAGAGTCACCAAGCTGGGTCAGATAGCTTGCTAACTTTGCAGACATTTATGAAGCTCAAAGATGTCTATTTTAGTAAAAACTCTGGCGCAGAGAATATGAACCTTAGCAAGTTTCAAGGGGTTTTATATGGTTTTTGAGTCAAGCCTTTCATATACCATGATGATGCTACATTTTGTAAATTACATATATATAATAATATCAAAGCCAAAATTTTCATTTATTTTATTTTCTTGTGCTGTGTAATTAAGAGAAGGAAACACAGCCTTTTGTTCATATTCTTATAATCGGCCACTGGCGACAATCCTTGGAAAACCACGAGATTTGCCACGGCGTTGTGTTTCTTATGTTCTTAACTTAATGAACCATCACAATGATTGTTCCTAATATGCTAAATGGTCAACTTCTATAATTAAAATAAAATATAGAAGTGCTTTATTCAAAAACCACAAGATCTTCGGCTTTAATCAGTTAAAATCGCAGAAGCTTCTGCTTTGTGGGATTGAAGTTCCTTTTGCAGTAGTTTATGTAAAAACATTGTCCCATCATGGATTTTGGGCTTTTGATCAAACTCATAACCGAGCAAGAACTGCCACCTAACCTTGAAGATTTCAAATTTCTAGTAGCTCAGTTTTTTGGACCAAGAGTGTATGACACGAAGCTTATGGTGAAGTTCTGCGACGGCCTATATGAAGGATTAGAAAGGGTGGCTGAGACCTTGAATGTGGATCGTGTAGCTGGGAAGAGTCACCAAGCTGGGTCAGATAACCTTACCAATTTTCAAGGGTTTCTTAGGGTCATGAAGATATTTAAAGTTTCTAACGGCCAAAAAAAAGAAAAAAAAAAGACACAGAAAGCTTCGGTGTTAAAAGTTTATATTATTAGCACAAAGATGATTTGAGAACAGATAAAATAATAATAAAGAGAATAAAGTAAACATCTAGAAAACAATAATATTCATGCCCTAAATCTATCTGATAAATAAAAAGTAATGAAAAATGATCTTTTCTTGTAGTTTTGTTAAGTTTCCTATAATTAATGCATACTCTCCATCTTGTAACAGTCTTAATATGGATTAATTTATTTTTCTCATTATGAATCACAGTCGTTCTTCTTTTTTTAGACATTACTTGTACATAACTTACCCATTTACTGTTAGAAATAGGATATATTATACCTACATCCAGAAGCTTCAGTACTTTTACTTTCACCACTTCTTTCATATTTAGGTTAAGCCTTTTTTGATACTCCACTGATGGTTTGTGATCCTCCTCCACCAAAATTTTATGTAAGGGTGTTCATAGGTTCAATTCGGTCAGTTTTAGAGGCTGGACCAAACCGAACTGATGACAAATTTTTTGTGAAAAAATAGACCTATTCGTGGTTGAAATTTATAAAACCGAACCAAACCGAACTTATGTAACATCGGTTTGGTTTGGTTTGGGTGATCGATTTTTTTTTGGGTGGCCAGTGTTTGATTTTATTGCATGATCTTGTTGCTAGTCACAATAAGAAGGAGTGAGCTGATGAAGAAAACCAGAGGTAAGGTAGAAGTAAAGAGAATCGAAATCTACTTATCAACTGTTGTTAAATCTTTTGCATCGGCCTGGAGCAGTGATCGGACGGCCGACGAGTATGAACGCCTTGTCTGCTTGTTGCTTGTTGATCATCTACTTGCTTTTCTGCTTGGGCAGGAGCTGCGTTCTAATGAGATGGAGCTGCGTTCTACTGAGATGGAGAAGAAATTAGCATAAGCCGGGTGTGAAGCAAATCAATGTGAAAGGATTAAATGTAAGGTTTTAATTTTTTATTAAATTAACTTTTCAAGAAGTAAATAATAGCATTGATGACTGATGGAGTGATGGGCCAAACCAAATGGGTGTCTCATGTGTCTCGAGGAGTAATAAAAGCAATTGAACATGTTATTACAGGCTGGAAGAAAAAATCAATATTAAAAAAAAGAGTGCAGCACAATGAAATTGTTGATTCTACCGAAAATCATTTTTAAATTTAAATTCAATATTGGAGCTTCTTGAATAAAAGGCTGCCGAAAAGAAAATTAAGTCACCTCTAAGTAGCCTAGCGCATGGCTCGAGGTCAGAGAAGCAGAGATAATGATGCTCTATAGTACTTTGGCGAAGGCAGGAGTAGTAGGGTTACCTCTGAACATCAATATTTTAATAATTTAAATAAATAAATATATATATATATATATATATATATATATATATATATATATTATAATAATAATATAATGTAATATTTTAATCGGTTTGGTTTGGTTCAAATTTTTTTTAAATTGAAAACCGAACCGAACCAATCGATTTAAAAAAAATGATTTAAACCGATTTATAATCGGTTTTCTTTGGTTTTACTTCGGTTTAATCGGTTTTATTCAGTTTGGATCGGTTTTGTACATCCCTAATTTTATGCATGCAAATTGATGGACTAATTCCTTTGATATCAGCAATGGACCATCAAATGGCATATTTGTGCTATCTTAAAACCCATAATAATTTTTCTTCCTGCTCATCAGTTAAGAAAGGATAAATAATTACATAAAGAATAGAATTTTCACCCAAATAAGCATACTTAAAATGTGGTGGTAATTGTTTCAATTCTCACACTGGTAGCTTTTCAATAGATGGTACTGAGTGCTATCTTTCCCCTAGTTCTTTGAATGGTTTCTTAATGAACATAGGGGTTGAAGCTTCTATCCAGTTTAGTACCTCAAAAATTTTTGTACTTTCAATGTCAATAGTTTCACAAATACAAGTCTCTAAAGGGTCACTACTTTGACTTACCTTAATAGCCTTTTTAATACTATTTTCAATAGTATTAATATGCATGCAATTTTCTATATTAGATGGATGTTTAATAGCATTAAAAATATTAAAAGTTACCTACTTTCAAGCTGAGTTATCCTTTCTGAACATCAATCAAGGCCTGGCCTGTTGCTAAGAATGGTTGACCAAGAATAATAGGAATTGCTTGGTCTTCCACAATATCTAACACTATAAAATCTGCAGGAAATATCAATTTGTCAACTTTTACCAAGATATTGTCAACAATACCATGAGGATATTTTATGGATCTATCTGCCATTTATAATAATACAGTAGTTGGCTTGACTTCTCCAATTTCTAATTTTTTGAAAACAGATAGTGGCATTAAATTAACACTTACACCTAAATCACATAATGCTTGATCAAAATAAGTATTTCCAATTGTGCAAGGTATAGAAAAAATCCCTAGATATTTTAATTTAGAAGGCAATTTATTTTGCAATCTTGCATTGATTTCTTTAGATAATGCAACTGTTTCATAATCTTCTAATTTTCTTTTATGAGAAATGGTTTCCTTCAAGAATTTGGCATACAAAGGCATTTGCTCCAACACATCGGCAAAAGGAATATTGATGTTAATTTTCTTAAATATCTCTAAAAATTTAGAAAATTGCGTATCTAACTTTTGCTTCTAAAATCTTTGAGGATATGGTAAAGGTGAAACATCGGCAAAAGCCTTGATTTAGGCTTTTCCACCACTTCTTTCTGGCTAGGCATTCCTTCCTCAAGTTTTTTTTTAGATTCCTTTGCTAGAATGATTTCAACTGGCGGTGGCTTATGCTCTGTTAATTCTTTCCTGCTGCGTAGAGTAATAGCTTTCACTAGCTCTCTTGAATTTCTGTATGTATTACTGGACAATGAGCCTGAAATTCTTTTATTAAGAGCTTATGATATCTGACCTACTTGAATCTCCAGATTTCTAATAGAAGCTCCTCAATTTTGAAATTTAGCATCTATCTTTGCCATATATGCCCTAGCGTCATCATGAAATTTATCTGCCTTTTCCTAAAATTGAGCAATGCTTCTTGTAAGCTGAGTTAAAGATTCTTCCACAGAATTAATAGATGACGGAAATTGATAATGATGCTGATGGTCCAAGGATGGTTGTATCACATTTTGGGTATTTTTTTAATAAAAAATTGGGGTGATTCTACCATCCTTGATTATATATGTTGGAATAAGAATTATTTTGTCTTTTTGAATTTCCAACATAGTGAGCTTGCTCTAATTGAGATGAAGTGTAAATATTATTAAACTAACATTCAGAGCTAGAATGTCCCTCATTACATACTTCACATAATTTAATTGGGACATGAATAACATTGGCATTGACATTCATTGAATCTAATCTCTTAGTCAAATTGGCTATCTGAGCTGCGAGAGTAATAACTTCATATATATCATGAATTCCTTCAACTCTTCTAGGTGCATTCCTTTCTATTGGCCATTGATAAGCATTAGCAATCATTTTTTCTAATAAAGAAAATTTCAATAGCCATAGAGGATCAAGAAAAGACCTCATTTACATGCTCATATGGCACATTTGCATTTAGAAGAATGCCGTTTAACCTTTGTAATGCACCAGCAACTTTTCAGAGGTGCATCATGGTTATATTTTCTGATATGGTGGAGCAATTCATTAAGGTATTTATGGATGACTTTTCATTTTTTAGTTCTTCTTTTGATTTTTTTTTGGTTAATTTGACATAGGTATTACAAAGATGTGAAGAAACCAATTTGATCTTAAATTAGGAGAAGTGCCATTTCATGGTACAAGAAGGCATTGTTTTGGGTCATAAAGTGTTAGCCAAAGAGATAGAAGTTGACCAAGTAAAAATTAATGTCATTGAGAAATTGCCACCTCCTACTACAGTAAAAAGGGTCAGAAGTTTCTTAAGCCATACTGGTTTTTACCATAGATTTATAAATGATTTCTCAAAAATTACTAAGCCATTATGTAATTTGCTAAAGAAAGATATACCATTTAATTTTGATGAAAATTGTGTAAAATCTTTTGAATCATTGAAAAAGGCCTTAGTTTCAACTCCTGTTATAGTTGCACCTTATTGGAATTTACCATTTAAACTTATGTGTGATGTAAGTGACCATGCGATAGGGGCTATATTAGGGCAAAGAAGAGGTAAGATCTTTCACACAATTTATTATGACAGCAGGACCCTGAATGATGCGCAAATGAATTATGTGAAGCGGTAGTTTTTTCTTTTGATAAATTTTGATCTTATTTAATTGGCACTAAAGCTATAGTTTACACTGATCATTCTACCATTAAATATTTAATTGAGAAAAAAGATGTCAAACCAAGATTTATAAGATGGGTTCTTTTTCTATAGGAATTTGACCTAAAAATTAGATATAAGAAAAGCACAAAAAATTTGGTGGCTGACCACCTATCTCGCTTAGAGAAAGTGAGCACTGAAGATGGACCCCAACCCCTAATTAGAGAAACATATCCAGATGAACAATTATTTGTTATTCAATCAGGTAATGTGCCTTGATTTGCTGATTTTACTAATTATTTGGCATACAATGTTTTACCTCTAGATTTATCCAACCAACAGAAGAAGAAATTCCTAGCTGATGCCAAGCACTATTTTTGGGAGGACCCATACCTATTTAAGCATTGCTCTGATCAAGTAATAAGATGTGTTCCAAAAAAAGAAATTAGAAGCATCTTAGATCATTGTTTCTCTTCGAAATATGATGGTCATTTAAGAGCCAATAAAACAATAGCCAAAGTACTATAATCTAGTTTTTACTAGCCCACTTTATTCAAAGATGCTCAAGCATACATAGTTGCATGTGACAGATGTCAGAGAACTAGAGGTATTCCTTGTAGACATGAGATGCCTCTAAATAATATTATAGAGGTAGAACTATTTGATGTATGGGGCATTGATTTTATGGGACATTTCCCATCATCCTTTAGAAATCAATACATCTTAGTAGCTGTTAATTATGCTTCCAAATGGGTTGAAGTACTATCCCTACCATCTAATGATTCCAAAGTGGTACTCAGGTTTCTAAAGAAAAATATTTTCAACCGCTTTGGCACTCCAAGAGTAATCATAAGTGATGGAGGTAAGCACTTCTGTAATAAACAGTTTAATACCCTACTCACCAGGTATAGGGTGAAAAATAAAATAGCCACAGCATATCATCCCCAAACGAATAGCCAAGTTGAAATCTCCAATAGAGAGCTGAATTGGATTTTAGAAAAGACAATAAGCTCTAACAGAAAAGATTGGGCCACAAAGTTAGATGATGCATTATGGGCATATAGAACAGCATTCAAAACACCTATTGGTATGTCCCCTTAACTTTTAGTGTTTGGAAAAGCTTATCATTTACCAGTAGAATTAGAGCATCAAGCTTATTGGGCAATTAAGAAATTAAATTTTGATCTACAAGCTGCAGGACACAAAAGACTTCTTCAATTAAATGAAATGGAAGAACTACGCTATGGGGCTTACGAAAATGCCAAGCTCTACAAAGAAAGAACCAAATTATGGCATAACAAGCAAATAATGGCAAGACAGTTCTATCCAGGGCATAAAGTTTTACTCTTCAACTTTTGCATACACCTATTTCCAGGTAAGCTTCGTTCTAAATAGTTTGGTCCTTATTTAATTACTAAAAATTTTCCTTATGGTGCTGTAGAAATTCAAGGCAACAGGCAAAGTTTCAAGGTTAATGGACAAAGACCAAAAGAATATATTGATGGGCGAATAGATTTCCAAAAGTCTATATGATGCTCTAGGACCCAAGTTAGATGTACTACTGTTCGGCTACAAGACATTAAAGATAACGCTTTTAGGGAGGCAACCCAAAAAAAAAAGTTGGTTTCACGACCCTCCAACCTAGTGTCACGACACTAAATAGCCCAGTGTAGCGATGCCAAGCAAACCAAATAAAGAAGGCTTTGCGACCCTTTCCCCTTACCCCATTACCAGCCTCATACTAACCACATCCTAGCCACCGCTCACCGCCATCCAACTGCCATCCCCCTGCTACACGCCACAATCATCACTCCTTGTGTGCCCTGCAACAACTTCCCCTAGCTTTCACCCAGATCAGGAGGTAAATTTGTGTACTTAAGCCATTCTCAGTCTTCCTCGTTTTGTGCCACAAATATTCTATATTCTGTTTATCGTTGAGATATTTCAAAGCTTGTTATTAGGCATTGGGCATATTTGAAAGTCAGATTGGGAGAGAAATTGGACTTTATCAAGGATGCCCACCACCTATTCATCAAAATTCTTGAATGAGGATTGTATCATATGTGACACATCCACGTCTTTCTTTCTCTAGTTATTACTTTGATCATTGCTTTGCAATTCTATTAGTATATACAGGGAATAAGATATTCATAATGAATCTACATGATCCTCAAGCCAAATCCTCAAGAAAAAGGAGGGTACCAAATACTCAAGAATTTGATCCTATAATCTTTTGTAGTAAGGAAGTCTTTGAGCATCACATTAATGTAGTGATCCATAAGGATATAGTTCAAGAAAGGGGTTTTCAACTTCCTGATGATAACATCTCTTTCTTACCCAACATTCAGAATAGAGGTTGGCAGGCTTTCTGTGGCCAACCTCAAGCAAGTGTGGTACTTGTAGTTCAAAATTTTTACTCCAATGCCATAGCCAGCCAGAACTATTGGGCATATGTCCATGGAAAGCAGATATTATGCTTTCCACAGGTTATTAATGCCTTCTATGGGCTTCTTAATATTAACCTCGATGAATATAATACATTTTCTCAAGGAGAGATTAATTTTATTGAGGTCATTGAGACATTAGCACCCCTGGAGCTAGGTGGAAGACTACTAGTAGTGGAAACCTTAGCCATTTTGATAGAAGCGCATTAAACAAGAATGCTAAGGCCTGGCACTACTTTGTCTCAACATGTCTTATGCCAACAGCTCACAAAAGTATTGTTCGACTAAATAATGCACTGGTAATCTTTGCTCTAATGAAAAGAATGTTAGTGAATGTGGAACATATGATCTATACATCCATTCTTCATTGTATTCACTCTAAGGTAGGCAATCTATTTGTTTCTAGCTTAATTACTGCTTTATGTGCTAACAATGGTGTTCAGTGGGAACCTAGTGAAGCCTTGGTGCATCCTGTGAACCCCATCATAGCCATGAACATTAAAAGGTATAAGGGACCCGAAACTACCACAAAGCCAGTAGCCTCAATACCGGAAAGTAGCTCTACACCTGCGGGGCGCACGACTGCCACACCCACCATGATAGATATATGGGAGGAGTAGCAACTAATAAAAAGGAACATTACCACCATGGCTAAGTATTACATTGCCAGTCTCTCAGTTTTAGGCAAGCATAATGCTGACTGTTACACATCCATCACTCAGTACTTCCACTAATGTGCTAGTCATATGCATGATCCGTTAATTCCATTACCCCCACCACCAGCTGTACCTCCCCTACCACTCTATAGGTTGCGTAATCCCAGCGAAGATGATGATGAAGACGACGACCACCAAATAGGGAAGTCATGCATACAATCCTTCTATTTATTTTATCTCTATAACTTTTTATCTTTTAACTCTTTGACATTGCAAACAATGTTCACTTTTAAGTTTGGGTAATTAATTGGGTACAAATTTTGAACAAATGAATACATGTATCAAATATTAAATGAACCCCGTATAAGAGATTTATGTGAATGCATGCTTGAAATGTTCTATTTTAGTAGGTGATATTAATAGCCAATGACTGGATTGAATTCAAAATCAATAACTTCTAAATATTTGATAATATTATAGCTATGTATATAGTTAATTCTTTTGTAATGTACATTTTTTTTTTGAAAAATTTTGAGAATGTTGAACACTAAATCCTCAGGTATTTAATTAGCTATGCATTTAGAAAAGGTTTATGTGACTCAAATAATATATACGATCTCAAAAGGACTCTAGAACTTATTTGATTGTCGCTTGAGGTGAAATCCTAGGTTAATACCTCATTTAGGAGATGATTTAGGCATTTTTGGATCGTTTAAGCCTTTTAAGCATACCTATAAATTTTTATATCCTTAGTCTCTCTATTTTGAGCATAATTGAATCTTTTCATTGATACCCATATTATTTCTCAAAAAAATCAGAACTATCTTTATTTTTTAACCCTTTTCACTCATATGCATGATTATTATTAAAATATTTTTGTTAAGAGATATATTGTTACAAGGGTGAAAGGGTTGAGCATGGAATGAAAAGAAAAAAAATATGTGAATGAGAAAGAAGAAAGAAAAATGATGAAGTAATGGAACGAAAAAGGATGCTGAAAAATAAGTTTGGGGGAAAATCTCTTGATAAACTCTAGAAGTTGTATAAAAGAACTTACAATAATCATGTGTATTTGGGTGATTTGAGCTTGGTTTAATATCTTTTATCCTACCTTGAACCCAAGCCACATTACAAGTTTAAGAAAGTCCTATTGATCTTAGGTGTGGTGCTTAGTTTACTTTAGTGGAGAGTGATATGAAAAATAAACTTATGAAATTTCAAAAAAGATTATTAATTTAGAGATCTCAGTTAATAAATTTTGAAGTACATAAACTTATCTGGATGCTAATAATTAAATTTTTAAGGATTATTCACACACACACACTCAGGATTTGAATGGAAAAATTTAAATTGCATTTGAAATAAAAATATGCACTACTATAATATTTAAAAATATTCTCTAGTCTTTGATTGCTGAAATCTCTGAGGCAAATTTTTTAAATTAATATCTCTTATTTATGCTCATTGGCAACTACAATTTTGCTTGAGGACAAGTAATGATTTAAGTTTGGGGGTATTTGATAAGTGAATTTCTACTATAATAATTATATATTTTTAAATAAGGTTTTGCATTAAATTAGCTAGGAAATAATTTAATTTTGTTGAACTTTTGCAAAAAAAGAGAAAAAAAAGGAGAGAGAAAAAGAAAAAAAGCCTTAAAGTGGCATGGTGTCGTGACACCAGGCCAAGGGGTCGCGACGCCAGAAAGCTTGAAGGACATGCATCGCAACGCCAAACTAAATGGTCCCATTTTGAATTTTAAACTATGCGGATCCAATGAGCCAAAAAATCTCTTTAAAAATGGGGATGTAGGCTGCGAAGGAGATACTGGTGGAGAGATAGAAGAAAAGGAAAGAAGATCTTGACTAGAAGACGAAGATCAGAGTTTTAATTCTATCACCAATTCTTTTTTATTTCTTTTGTTATTCTTAAATGTTTTCTTTTTACTCTGAATTGATTTCATATTTGAGTATGAACTAATTCTATTTTTTAGGGCTACAATGTAGCCTAATTATGAACTCTTGTAGTTTCAATCTTTTTAATGCATGAATTATTCTTCTTAATTGATTTTCTACACCATACTTAATGCTTCTAATTAACTATCCACTAATTAGATAAGGGGTTAATCATAATGAGACCAAAAGGAGAACCATAGATTGCATGTAAGATATATATATATATATATATATATATATATATATATATATATATATATATATATATATATATATATATATATTTGTATGGTCTGGATAGTCTGAATTGAGAGCCATATAACTTAATGAATCTTTACTTATTATAATTCACATGGAGACATAGTGAGTTAGTATTCGAAAGGCATTTCTATTAGACCTCGAGAGAGACTAGTAGATTGTTTAGAGTATCTCGACTGTCAATTAGATTATAATTTCTAGGTTAAAAAGATTGTGAATGCAAGGGGGATTAATTAAGGTGAATTCGGAAACCCTAGAGTTTGCTTCATTAAATTTCTCTTCATAAATATTCAATTTCTGTTATATTTCTTATTTTTATTTTTATCTTCATATCTCTCAAAAACTCAAAATTTTGAACATTTAGTTAGAGTTAGAATTAAAGTAAAATAGTTACTAGTAATCACAATCCTCGTGGAAACGATACTCATACTCTCAATTTTTATCACTTCACAATGATAGTATACACTTGTACTCAAACAAATGTATAATTCGTGCCTATCAATTTTTTGACGCCGTTGCCGGGGATTGTTTTGATTCTTATTACTATTATTATTATTAATTCCAATTTTAATCTAAAATTTTTTTTTCTTACAATTGTCTCCTTTGAATTTTTAGCTTTGGTGCATAAGAAAATTTGAGAGCGATAATATAATTCTACTTGACACTGAGATTGAACGAACTTATCGAAGGAATAGGAAAAGAAAAAGAAAAGCTTCTAGAAATTCTCAAGAATCCATGGCTAACACTAAAGACAATCTAGAGATTGTGAACAACAATCTAGGGAATAATTAGAACAATTGGGTACTACAAGACTATTGTAATAATCTTAAAATTTAAAAGAAATCTTAAATTAAAACAAATTTTAAATAAAAGATAGGATTTTGAATATGGAGATAAGAACCGTTGAAACTATGTTTATTTATTATATGTGTTGAAGAGTTATAAAGAAAATATGAGAATTTACATTTTGGAGTCAAAATACAATTTCTTAAAAGTTTCGGAGTCAAAATATAAATAAGAAAAATTTGCAAGGACCACCCTCTAAAATTGAATTTTTGGAGAAAGGTCTCCCGGGATATTTTAAAGACCTCAACCACCCAAGAAGCAAAAAATTTCGGATTTTTCTCTCTCTCATCTAAATTTTTCTCTCCCGAAACCCTAAAACTTATCTCTATAATTTTACTGCCTCCAAACCTTGGATTTCGACACCACCACCACCAATAGTCTTATGACAAAGAGTTCTACAAATCCATCTGATTGGTTTCTGGAAAATTGGCTGGAGATTAGTCAGAAAATGAACTTATCTCCCTCGCACGCACTGCTTCTCCCTTGGTGAGTGACGTCCACGCGCAACTCCTGCAGTAGCGCGTGCAGCGTGTGACTCCAGCACTCTATTACATTGACTTGTGTTGATTGAGCTCCCGGAGGCCAAATTTCGCGAATCTGGAGTCATTGTCAAGATTTTTAGACCTTTCGGACTCATTTTTGAGGTCTATTTGGCTAGATTTAGATTGAAAATGTAGATTTTAGGGTTGTCCAATTTGAAACCCTAACTTTGTGAGTAGATAATTCTTTCTATGACTTTCTATATACTCTTCTTTATCTTTAAATGTGTAATTGATTATGTTTATAAGTTATTTACACTTTTATATGTTTCTAAAATAGATTAAATTATTTGAATTGCTTACAATATGGAATATAGTTCAAGAAGAATATAGTTTTGAAAATGGATTTCTGAACTCATGGTATATTTGATATTACATGTATTTCTCATTAAATGATTAAGTAAATATTTGTGCATGTGACATTTATTTATAAAGCTATATGATTGCCTCGAGAAATGGCATGTATATGTGATAAATCCTGATTGAGAAATTTATGACAGATGAGTTGTACTGAGACTGAAATTCCGTATTATACTGAAAGTTCTGTTTTGAATTATATGAAATATGTGCATATGGTAATTTTGTGGAGGAATCCAATTAGAAACACTGTTTGTTAACATCAAGTGATGTTAGCCCTGATGCACCTTAATACCTCAGTTAACAAGGGTGGTGCTAGTCTCGTGTGAGGGCCAACACACTGGATATGATATATAATGGAAAGCGAGATGCCTCTTATCTGGGCGAGATGCCAATTATATGATATGTGATTTGTCTTTCCTTACTTCGTGCTTAAGAAATTGCCCATATTAGAGTCCCTTTATGTGTCCTCTTGAATGGTGGTAGGGGAAACCTTGTCTGAGATGCTAAATATAGATAAATCCTACACTAACAAAATACGGAAGGGATTGAATTTTGATATGGTGGTTCTAATATAGGATCCTCTTAATATTTTTATAAGAAATATTTTTAATGCATATCAATGTTTGATTAATGATTATATTGTATCATATATGGTTACAAATATCTGAATGTGATTTGAACTGAAACTATTTGAAAATGCGGGTCTCATATGGATGTACTTATGAACTGTAATTTCTAATATGATCAATTTTAATATATGAGTACAACCATATGTTGATCTGAGAGGTCATAGAAGATATTATCTGCTCATTGAATTGTCAAACTCACTACACGATATTTACATTTTTTTCAAATAAAAATACAGAGTTTGGTTTTGCTGCTATATGATCAGTTAGGTGTCATATTCTCTTGATGAGCCTACGTTGTTTCTAAGGCTCGAAATATTTAAAATATTATTTTATTGTAATCTAGAGTATGCTCTGAACGCTACAGACAAGATCCCTACTTCTACTGTAATATTGATAAGTGTAGTTTTGACATGTATAATTAACTATACTGCAAACTTGTAAACGTATTTTATTTTTCTTGATATGTGATATTGTGAAGCCATATATAAATAAATAATGGTAAAATTATCTGTTAGTTGTGTTATTTGCGTTCTATTAAATTGGGGCGTGACAACTATGCAATATCATCAGTGAATGAAATGAATTATGCCATTCAATGTCCTACGGTAGATGCCCACAATTTTGAAATTAAGCCTGCAATCATACAGATGGTGCAATCTAATCAATTAAGGTAAAATAGTTACTAGTAATTACAATCCTCGTGGAAATAATACTCATACTCTCAATTTTTATCACTTGACAACGATAATGTACGCTTGCACTCAAACAAACATATAATTAGTGCGTATCATATAGTTCAAATGCAGCCTACTGGAAAGCAGCTAAAAGAATTCTTAAGTATCTTGTTGGCACCAAATCATATAGACTGCATCTTAAACCGATTCCCTTGTCTTCTCTACAGTTAGTAGGGTACTGTGATGTAGACTGGGTAGCAGATCTAAATGACAAGAGGTCAACTTCTGGCCTATGTATTTTCCTTAGCCCAAATCTTGTGTCTTAGTCCTCAAAGAAACAAAGAGATGTCTCTAGATCAAGCACAAAAACTGAATATTGTAGCTTGGCAAATGCAATTGCTGAAATTTTATGGCTAAGGTCCTTATTTCATGAACTTGGTATCCACTTATCTCAACTACCCACAATAATGTGTGATAACCTAAGCACAATTCTGATGTATGCAAATCCCATATTGCATGTTAGAACTAAACACATTGAGCTAGACTTGCATTTTGTTATGGAAAAGGTTAAGGATAAAACTCTCAAAGTTGAACATGTTTCTTCAGTTGACCAAGTGGCAGACTGTTTGACCAAACCATTAGCACTTACTAGATTTTAAGTATACACTTACTGTAAAATGCCTTACTTCTATCACACCATACACTGTGATGAAGTAAATACTAAAGTACAGGAGAGCTGGAACTTCAAAGAGCATTATAAGTAAAAGGTAGAGGCAGAGAGATCATATTCAAAGGAGGGTGTTATAAGTGCTTTACAATTAAACAGAAAAATAGAGTTAGTTAACATTGTTTTACAGTCTGTTAGATATCAAAGTATACTAAAAAGAAGTTATAAATACAATGTAATAAACGCTGCAAATATATGAAGCATTTGATCAAAATTTTTTGCTTATCATCTTTCTGTCCTTCTTTCTTTTCACTTCATGCTCAATTCTTTAGCCTGTATTCTAAAATGCAGCCAGTGAGAGAGACTACAAGCTTTTATATGGAGAAATTCATTGGTATAGACACAATCTAACATAGATAGTCAAACGAAATCAATAAGGAGCAGCCATGTTCAAGCGCCAGGAGTAGGATCCACCAGAGTATTTGCAAGTAACATTCTAGTAGGCCCTACTTCTTACATGTGCTTATAACCTGTCTCTTAACTTAAAACTTAAGAGAGTTTGAATTTGCACCACTTCGTTAGGAGCGATACCAAATTTAACCCAAACACACACACATGTATACCTCTCATTATCAGTTTAGTCGAACTATCATTAATAAATTTTGAATGACAAAATTTAAATATGTTTCTGCAGGTGGGATTCCACAGAACAACTACAACTTCCAGAGTGCATGAGGTTTGCTTTCAAGCACTCAATGATGTCAACATTGAAACTGCTTGTGAAATTGCTGGAGAACACAACATTGACATAGTTTTGCCATACATAAAGAAAGAAGTACTAAAACATCCCCTCTTGTTTTTCCCAAATCACTTTTGAATACATAGAAAAGAAGTATGAAACAAAGTTTTAATCATCACGATTTTTTCCCTTCCTTTTACAGTGGATAAACCTTTGCAAAGCTTTATAAGTGGAAGCAAAGGGGAACAAAGAAGGTTATACACCATCATTGGAAGAATATCTCAACAATGCTTGGATTTCATCTTCAGGTCCAGTGATTCTTCTGCATGCATATTGTGCTACAATGCATCGACAAACAGATCAAATCGGCGATTTTCTGTAGAGAAACCAAGAATTAATCTACAATATCTCTCTTATGATTCGACTATGCAATGATTTAGGAACCACAGTGTAAATTTTTTTGCTTGTTATACACTTTATTATTTTATTTCTATTTTCTGTCATTATAGAAAATGTTAAGACAAAAGTTAGATCCAACTCATTAACTATTTGTTATCAAGTTCTTCAATTAAACTTAAACTATCATTTGGGAATTTTTTTTAAAAGTAAACTGTCATCTTGATTCCCGATAGAATGAGACATCATTAGTTTTTTACTTCCAAAATATTTGTCACAATTTAAGTCTCAGAAATTTTTTTTAAAAATAAATTATTTTAATCCCTTACGACATGTGTGTTTAAAAGATATTTAGTATTAACAGTGTTGCCTAAATGAGCCAACTTTGTTCAGCGTGAAACTTAAGTTGTTATTATTGACTACTAAAATCATATAGAAGAAAAATGCATAATTTTTAATAAAATTAGAATTAACATTTTATAACATTTTAAAAAATTGGGTGTTCTACTTCCAAGCTTTTAACAGTCCAAGTCATCACATTCGACATTAAAAAAAGTTAATTAATTTACTGTTAATATTCTTTTAAAAGATTTACTGTTGAGGACTAAAATGATATATTTTTTGAAAAATTAGAACTAAATTCATAGAATATATTTTTGAAAAACTAAATTGATAGTATTAGTATCTTTGAGTGATTTACTCGTTTTTTTTCAATTCAGCTGCACATCAATATTAAACTTTGTCAACATATATAACAGGCTCAAAGAGAAAGGGGTGATGCAGCTTCAGCAATCCTATGTTATATGAATCAAATGGATGCGTCGAAGGAAGCCGCAAGAGAACAAATTGAATAAATGATACAGAGAGCATGGAAGAAGATAAATGAGCACTGCTTCAGCCACGTTGCTTCATGTAATCCATTGTTACTCAAGCGACAAATGCTGCTCGCGCGGCACATACTCTTTACCAAAATAACGGTGATGAGTTTCGTACCGACCATTAATCAAGGGGCCGGGGCCCTCCAACCTATCATATGAGGGAGCGACATATGTGGCCTAAACTAGTAGCAAGCGAGCTAACTAATTAATCTATCAACATTTATCCAAACGTCATCATATACCCTTTAGAAATTACAAGAGACCTATCATGAAATTTATTGTGATTTTGTCCCACTTCTATTTCGAAATTTCTAAGTCTTAAAGTAACCTTATACTAATTGTTGATGTTCAATCTTTACTATGTCGTATAATAAATATCTTGCCACAAAATTTGCTATAATCATTTTTCTCATGTCTCTTCATCAATACAACTTCATAAGGTCTTGGTAGGTCTGAAATGCATAGCATAAGAAGAACAATGAGCTGTTTCCAAAGCCTTATTCCTTAACCCTTCAACTGCAAGAACTAAAATTCAATCTTAATATCGTACAATGCTTTCCTCGTTCACTCTGAATTTGACTCTTTTTCTTGATTTACTTGTTCTTTCTTGGCAAATACCTGTGATCCCAAGCTTGTAATGCTTTATTTTTCTTTCACTAAGGTGGATTTAACCTCATTGAACATGAGGTAAAAGCATCCCATATTCAGAAACTTCGAAGGTAACATCATTAGCCATACACCTCTTCAGTTTCTAAATGATGGGTCTCCTTTCTACTAATAAGTGGAAGATACTACCTTAAAGATTTTTTGCTTTATGCATTTGAGGCCAATTTAGCCTTTCCAAGATATGATATAGGATATCACAATTATAGTAACCAAAAAGTTTCATCTACCACCACTGTCTCAAATTTAGATCTCTTTGCTTGAAGATTTGTTTCAAACTCTTATAATCCGCGTAAATCTCACAAGTCTTTTCATCCAAGTAGTATCTCAATATTTTAAGAGAAAAAATCACATCTACCATCTTGTCATACGTAAGATAAATTTGCTTGTGCCTTTTTAATTTCTTTGAAGCATAAGCTATTACTTAACAAGAAAATTACAGATATTAGTTTGTTATTAAATTTGTTATCTCTACAATTATTATAAGTGCTACTAAATTTTGCGTTTTTATTCAAATTTCTTTTTTTTTTTACTCAAATTTCAAAAAAGAACCAAGAATTTATTTTTTATATATCTCAAAATGCAGTGCTCCTTAATGTGGAAATATGACTTCCTTCAGTCCCTCACCAGCAAATATGGTGTGAGACTTGCCCTTATAGATTAATGTTTGGTATTTTTTTTACTTGTTTATAACTTATTTTTCTCGTTTATTTGGTTTCAGCCAGAGTATACCTGAGTTCCAACAACAAAACCTTTGCTTTTAAAATTTTCATAAATTTTGCTTTAATGGATTTACTTTTTTCATAAAATTCACTAATAATGTATTAAATTCCATTTGAATATGAAAAGAAATATTTTTGTTGTTGTTTATACTTAATTTTGATCTATAAGGCAGCTTTTAATAAGATTTTAACTTTATACATACCATTTAAATACGATAATGTTTTTTGTGCATTGGGTACATGTCCCATAAATGGTCAAAATTCAAGCTTTACAAACATGCGTCCTAAATTGTACGCAATAGTTTTTTTTTTTTGGTAATATAATCTTAAAACTTCAAGTGGCTTTCACTTTAATTTTAAAATCTTTTCTACTTGTATATTATGATAACAAATAGTTTCTCTTCCAATATTTTCAACAAATTAATAAGTTTTCAAACTGACACTTTCTCTAACCTAAAATTTCATCAAATCCAATGTCATAATATCTCTGCAGAAAATCCAAGAATTAATCTACAATATCTCTCTTATAATTCGACTATGCAATGATTTAGAAACCACAGAGATAATTCCTTTTGCTTGGTATACAATTTATTATTTTGTTTCTATTTTTTGTGATTATAGAAAATGTTAAAGACAAAAGTTAGATGCAGTTCATTAACTATTTGTTATCAAGTTCTTCAATTAAACTTAAACTATGATTTGGGAAATTTTTTATAATTAAACTGACGTCTTGATCTCCGAAAGAATCAGACATCATTTGTAATAACCGTAAATTTAACGAGAAAGTTCAACTAAAGACATTTAGAATAAAAGAGATAATTTTGAAAAATAGATATTGTAATTAAGGAAAATTTAGAATTTAAGAGAGGATTTCGAAAATGGAGTTAGGACCCGGTGAAAATAAGTTATTATTTACGTGGATTAAAGAATTATAAAAGAAATGTGAGAAATTTACGTTTCAGAACAAAAATGCAATTTCTTAAAAGTTTCGGGGTTAAAATGTAAATAAGAAAAATTTGCAAGGACCTCCCGCTAAAAGTGAAATTTTGCAGAAAGGTCCCCCGAGATATTTTAAGGGCTTCAACCACTCCGGAAGCGGTCATTTGCAGCTTTTTTCATCTCTTTTCAGGAAAATTCTCCCCGAAAACCCTCTAACTTCTCTCTAAGATTTCTTCGCCTACGGACCTCAGATTTCGACACCACCACCACCAACGGACTCAGGACGAAGAGTTATTCGAATCCATCCGATTGGTTTCTGGAGAATTGACCGGAAATTGGTCGAAAAATTGAAGGGAAAAATGGCCAAAAAGGTAACCTCCGAAACTTCTATTTTTAGTTTTCAAACGTCAAAACTAACACCGTAAATCGATCCAGAAGGCACCGAAACCATTGGATCTCAAATTTCAGGCCGATCCACCACCGTACGCGCCGCAACTCCCTCGGCGAGTGAAGCCCACGCGCAACTCTTCGGGCGGCGCGTGTAGCGCGTGGCAGCCGGACCTCCTCGCGTTGACTTGCATTGACCGAGCTCCCGGAGGCCAAATTTCGCAAATCCGAAGTCGTTTTCAAGGTTTTCGGACGTTCCGGACTCGATTTTGGGGTTTATTTCACTGAATTCGGATCAGAAAATAGGATTTTAAGGGTGTCCAACTTTGTGCTTCAAAGTGGTGAGTAGATGATTCTTTCTATGGATTGTTTTTACTCTTCTTGAACTTTACATTGATAAATGAGTATGATTACATGTTATTTATACTTCCATATGTTCTTGTAATGGTTTGAAAATGTCTGAAATATTTGGATTATGATATGTAGTTCAAGAAGAGTTTGATTTTGCAATAAATTTTGAAACACATTGAACTTGTGATTTTTACACGTATTTCGCGTGACATGGCAAAGAAAATATGTTATGCATGTGACATTGATTTTACAGTGATATGTTTGCCTCGGATATGGGCATGTATACATGTTTCCCTTGAATGGAAAGTTTTGACATATGAGTATTTTGAGACTAAAAGTCTGTATTATATTGAGAATTTATACTGGATTATATGGCATATGTGCATATAGTATTTTCTGTGGAGGAATCCTATTAGAAACACTGTCTGCTAACAGCAGGTGATGTTAGCCTTGGTGCGCACCTTGATTGCCTCAGCTAGCAGGGGAGGTGGTGCTAGCCTCGTGTGAGGGCCAACACACGGGAGATTATATGTGAAGGAGAGCGGAATGCCTCCTATATATGGGCGAGATGCCAGTTATATGAGATGTTATTTTGCCTTCCCTTGCTGTGTGCTTGGGAAAGACCCATACAGAGTCCCTTCGCGTGTCCTCTTGAATGGTAGTAGGGCAAACTTCAGCGGGATGCTGAATTTAGGCAAATCCTATACCACCAAAGTACGGAAGGGGTCAAACTCTGGTATGGTGGTTCTGATATGGGATCCTCCGAATATTTTATGAGAAATGTTTTGATGCATAGCATAATTTGATAAATGATTTTACAGTATTGTATATGATTTTGAACTTGACATGAGCATTGTGTATACAGTACCGCATACGGTTTGAAAGACCTGATTATGATTGTTTTGAATAGAGAAAATTTGAAATGCAGGTCCCATAAGGATGTACTTCTGAACGATATATTTTGATATGATAAGTTTTACTATATGAGTACATCCTTATGTTGACCTGAGAAGTCATAGGAAGTGTTATCTGCTCACTGAGTTGTAAAACTCACTACACATGGTTGACATATTTTTCAGATAAAGACCCAGAATTTGGTCCCGCAACTACTTGACCGACTAGGTGTCGGGTTTCAGTAGTGAGCCTAACCTATTTCTAGGCTCTCGGTGTAATATATTGTAATATATTTGTACTCTAGTGTTGCTCTGAAAGTCACAGGCAGGATCCTTGTTTCTGCTGTAAACTTGATGTATATAGATTTGGCATGTATAATTATTGGTTTTGTAAACTTGTGAACGTTGAATAATACTTGGATATGTGTTATCGTGATATCATTTGCACATGTGTAATGAAAAGTTTAACGGATATTAAAGGTATTCGCGTTCCTAAAGTAGGAACGTGACATCATTAGTTCAATACTTCAAAAATATTTGTCACTATTTGAGTAATAACATTTAAAAAAAAATACATTATTTTAAAAGATATTAACCGTGTTGACTAAATGAGCCAACTTTGTTCAGCATGAAACTTAAGTTGTTATTATTGACTACTAAAATCATAACGAAAAAAATGCATAATTTTTAATAAAATTAGAATTAACATTTTAAAAAATTGGATGTTCTGCTTCCAAGCTTTTAACAGTCCCCGTCATCACTTTCGACATTGAACAAAGTTAATTAGTTTACGCAGAGAACTCTATTAATATTTTTTTAAAAGATTTACTGTTGAGAACTAAAATGATATATTTTAAAAAAAATTAAAACTAAATTGATATAATGTATTTTTGAAAAACTAAATTGATAGTATTAGTATCTTTGAGTGATCTACTCATTTTTGTTTAATTCAGCTGCACATCAATATTAAATATTGTCTACGTATCATAATTTATTTTATTGAAGAAATACAGAATGATAAATGAGCACTGCTTCAGCCACGTTGCTTCATTACAATCCTTTGTTTTTCTTTTTTGGATAGGATTACAATCCTTTGTTTTTTTTTTTTTGGACTGATTACAATCCTTTGTTACTCAAGCCACAAATGCTGCTCGTGTGGCCCATACCCTTTACCAAAATAACGGTGATGGGCTTGGTACGCAAGATGGAGATTAAGCGACAAATATTATCATTAATTATTGAACCCTTTCTAGTAGTTTGAATATATATATATATATATATATACTTTTTTTCACTCTGATTTTGAAATTTCTTTTTTTACTCAAAATTCAAAAAAGAACCATGAATTTATATTTTATATATCTCAAAATGCAGTGCTCCTTAATGTGGAAATATGACTTCCTTCAGTCCCTCACCAACAAATATGATGTGAGACTTGCCCTTATAGATTAATATTTGGAAGCCAATTGTACGATACATTTATACATTACTTGATCTTTCTACTTTCTCTTCCAATATTTTCAACAAATTAATAAGCATTCAAGCTAACACTTTCTCTAACCTAAAATTTCATCATATCCAGTGCCATAATATCTCTGCAGAAAATTCAAAAATTAATCTACAATATCTCTCTTACAATATCTCTCTTAGGAACCACAGCGGTAATTTTTTTTGCTTGGTATACACTTTATTATTTAATTTCTATTTTCTGTCATTATAGAAATGGTTAAGACAAAAGTTAGATGCAGTTCATTAACTATTTGTTATCAAGTTCTTCAATTAAACATAAACTATGATTTGTAAGAATTTTTTTTTAATTAAACTGTCATCTTGATCTCCGAAAGAATCAAACATCGTTAGTTTCGTACTTCAAAAACATTTGTCACTATTTAAGTAATAACATTTAAAAAATAATTCATTATTTTAATCCTTACGTCATGTGGGTTTAAAAGATATTGAGTATCAATAGTGTTGTCTAAGTGAGCAAACTTTGTTCAGCATGAAACTTAAGTTGTTAATATTGTCTACTAAAATCATATGGAAGAAAAATGCATCATTTTTTATAAAATTAGAATTAACATTTTATAACATTGTAAAAAATTGGGTGTTCTCCTTCCAAGCTTTTAAGAGTCCACGTCATCACATTCGACATTGAACAAAGTCAATTAGTTTAAGTAGAGAACTCTGTTAATATTCTTTTAAAAGATTTATTGTTGAGGACTAAAATGATATATTTTTTAAAAAATTAGAACCAAATTGATAGTATATTTTTGAAAAACTAAATTGATAGTATTAGTATCTTTGAGTGATCTACTCGTTTTTGTAAAATTCAGCTGCACATCAATATTAAACTCTGTCAACATATATAACAGGCTGAGAGAGAAAGGGGTGATGCAGCTCCTGCAATCCTATGTTATATTAATCAAATGGATGATGTGTCGAAGGAAGCCGCAAGAGAACAAATTGAATGTATGATACAGAGAGCTTGGAAGAAGATAAATCAACACTGCTTCAGCCACGTTGCTTCATTACACTCCATTGTTACTCAAGCCACAAATGCTGCTCGCGTGGCACATACCCTTTACCAAAATAAACGGTGATGGGTTTGATAGCGAACATTTATCAAGGGGGGCCCTCCAACCTATCATATGAGGAAGCGACATGTGTGGCCTAAACTAGTAGCAAGCGAGCTAACTAATTAATCTATTAACACTTATCCAAACGTCATCATATACCCTTCAGAAATTACAAGAGACCTATGATGAAATTTATTGTGATTTTGCCCCACTTCTATTTCGAAATTTCTAAGTCTTAAAGTAACCTTACACTAATTGTTGATGATCAATCTTTACTCTGTCGTATAATAAATATCTTGCCACAAAATTTGCTATAATCATTTTTCTCATGTCTCTCTATCAATACAACTTCTTAGGGTCTTGGTACGTCTTGGTAGGTCTGAAATGCATAGCATAAGAAGAACAATGAGCCGTTTCCATAGCCTTATTCCTTAACCCTTAAACTGCAAGAACTAAAATTAAATCTCGATATCGTATAATCCTTTCCTCGTTCACTCTGAATTTGACTCTATTTCTTGATTGTTCTTTCTTAGCAGATACCTGTGATCCAAAGCTTGTGATGCTTTGATTTCTTTCACTGAGTTGGATTTAACCTCATTGAACATGAGGTAAAAGCAACCCGCATTCAGAAACTTCAAAGATAACATCATTAGCCATACATCTCTTCAGCTTATAAATGATGGGTCTCTTTTCTACTAATAAGCGGAAGATACTACCTTAAAGATTTTTTGCTTTATGCATTTGAGGCTAGTGTAGCCTTTCCAAGATGATATAGGATAGCACAATTATAGTCGCCAAAAAGTTTCAACTATCACTGCTGTCTCAAATTTAGATCTCTTCGCTTGAAGATTTATTTAAAACTCTTATAATTATAATCCATATAAATCTCACGAGTCTTTTCATCCAAGTAGTGTGTCAATATTTTAAGAGAAAAAATCACTGCTACCATCTCAGAGTCATATGTAAGATAAATTTGCTTATGCCTTTTATATTGCTTGGAAGTATAAGCTATTACTTGACAAGAAAATTATAGATATTAGTTTGTTATTAATTTTTTTTATCTCTACAATTATTATAAGTGATACTAAATTTTGCATTTTATTGAAATTTTATTTTTTAATCAAATTTCAGAAAAGAACCATGAATTTAATTTATTTTTTTACATCTCAAAATGTATTTTTCAATAGGGAGGGTAATCTAAAATCAAAGCATATCATAAGTTTAAGTGAAAATTTATATAATACTTATAAATCACCTACTGAAAAAATTACTACGGTAAAAATTGAACAACTTGCCAATTGCTAACTCCAGTTTGTTATATACTAAAATATCTGCCTATCATCATAAGTGGTACCAAAATTATGGGGTGCATACCCTAAGCGGAAATTAAGGAACGAGTAGAAATCATTAGCAAAATGAACGATAAGTCAACAAGAAAGACATTAACTAATCATTGGTCTGAACGAGAAGAACATTTAGGGCATCTTTGGTAATTAAGATAGGATAAGTGTGGATATGATAGAAGATTATATAAAAGTAGCATAAGTTATGAATACGATAAACTCTTATCCTATCTAATGTTTGATGCGCACAAGATAACATGTTAGATAGTATTATACTATCTTATCTTGTATTTGAGATGGACTAAATAATATTAAGATATAATATAAATTTTTTGACTATTTTATACATTAGTATAAATTCAAAATTATATAAATTATATAATTTAAAAATAATTTTCATAAATTAAAAAATAAGCAGTATGAATAATAAGAGTTTAAACACTCCTCATTAATCTATAAGCTTTACAAATTCCTTCCTTATAATTCTAGGATATAATATAATTTTTTTGACTATTTTATACATTAGTATAAATTCTAAATTATAAAAAAAATATAATTAATAAAATAATGTCCATAAATTAAAAAATAAGCAGTATTAATAATGAACACTTAAGCTGTAATATTCTATAATTTTTAAATAATAATGTTTTATGATAAAAAATATGTTATTTTAAATAATTATATTTTGCTAAAAGCAAATATATTTTTAATTAAAATAATTATATTGGCCTCTAATAATTTTTTTTATTTTTAGAAATATTTTTTCTTTTATTATGTATAAAGATATTTATTTTGTAATTTGTTTTATTAAAATTTTTATCAAAAAAAGTCATGATTTAAGAGTTCAACTAAAGTTTTATAAGAATGTAAATTTTTAGAAATTTTTGAGATATTTTAAGATAAAAAATAATATTTATATGTATATAATAAAAATAAAAATAATAAATTTTAAATATTTAATTATTAAATAAATAAATAAAAGAAAAAGAGGGAGGGGGAGACAAAAGCGAAAATATGAAATCCAATTTTTATAACTGATAAATAGTATGAATAGTGTAAATAGTAATATTTAGTTTTCTCTCTAAATCTGAAGTGTCTATTGGCTTCCGATCTCATGACTAAGGGTACTACTAGATTCAGGGCGGAGTATACTATAATTTTGACCGAACAATTTTTTAAATCAGCTATAAAATCGCCGCAAATAGAAAGTAAAAAATCTTAGAAAAATAAAAGTTTTAAAACTTCTATTTAAAGATTTCAAATTGAAAATCTAACATTGTAGATAGATTCAAGAGTTAGATAAACCTTAGGATATGAATTTTTTCGGCTATCTGACAACTTTTTGTGCATCGTCAATAGTAAATCCAGCGGGTATGAATAGTGATTTTCGCGCAATAAATAGTATTTTTCGACCGAGAAAAGTGACCAACGTTGACTAAACGCCTGAAGTCAATTTCTAAGTTTTTGAACCCTCCAAACACGTTTTTGAAGTCTATTTGATTAAATTGAAATTGAAAAAATATATTTTAGGGCTGTTCAATTTGGAGCCCTTACCTTGTGAGTAGATAATACCTTCTATGATCTATTTTACATTTTTCTTATACTTTGATTGTGATATTGGTGCAGCATATGATTTTATTACTGCATTTTCAACTCTTGAAAATTTATGAATGATTATCTTTACTTATTGGATATTATTTCTCTCAAATATGGTTTTATGGAAATTGTACATGTTCACATGTCATGAATTTGGAACCCTTAGAATATATGTTGCATATATGCATTTCACTACTTGAGAATGATGATTCAGGGGTATTTGGTATTGATAACCCATATGGAAATTGTGGAAAAAGGAATTGAACATGGAAAGTATTCTTATTTGAAAAGTACATTGTTTTATGCAATTATTTTGTGGAGGAATTCTATTGGAAATACTGTTTGCTAACAGCAGGTGATGTTAGCTCTAGTGCACCTTGACACCTCAGCTAACAGGGGTGGTGCTAACTTCATGTGACGGCTAACACACGGGAGTCATGTGTTATTTGGAAAGAGCAAGATGCCTCCTATATGTGTTATTGATGATATGTGATTTGCCTTCCATTGCTATGTGCTTGAGAAGTACTATATTAGAATCCCTTCGCATGTCCTCTTAAACGGTGGTGGGGCAAACTTTAGCTGGGATACTGAATTTAGGCAAATTCTACACCGAAAATGTACGGAAGGGGTTGAACTCTGATATGATGATTCTAATATAAAATCCTCCTAAAACATGTAAAATATTTTATTGCATAACAATATTGTTTATAATCAAACTGCACAGTATTTGGTGTTGAATATTTGACTATCATTTGAAATAAAGGTATTTGAAATACATGTCTCATATGGATGTACTTCCGAACTATAAGTAAAAGCAGTATAGCAATGACCACATCTTACTACAACTACAGATGAAGATCGAAGTCCAATTTGAGCTTCCCACGGTTGTCTGTTTTCCAATCTATTTAAGTCATAGTTAGATCAGGTATATGAACATATGCTTGTAAAACATCAATCAACTCATCAGCATTTGAAGTTAAGATGAGAATTCGTCGTGCTGAGTGTGAGATGAACCTTTGTTCCACAGTTTGATCAAGAAAAGACAACAGACCATTAAATAAATAGTTAACATTTAACAAACATATTGGTTTGTGATGGATATTCAGTTGTGCCCAGGAGACTACTTAAAAAATCTGTTTTAAAGTACTAAAATCCCTTGGTAAGGCAATGAAGATATCAGCATTGCTCGTCATTCTAACCATGCACTTTTGCATGGAAGTTACCCTTAATTTTTCTCCAATTGTCTTCCCAATGATGTTGGATACAACTAGAGCTGTAGAAATAATACCTTAAACTTGACATCCTTCTACATGTGCAGCTGTAGACACACACTCCATTAATTCACGGTTACCTCTACCATACACTAAATAAAATTTTCTCCTAGCTAGCACCATACCCAGATTTTGTGCTACTTTCACATACTCTTCATCTTTTTCAGGATTAAAACCACAAAAAACACAAATATTTTAAAACTGATGGAATGCGGTTCTCTGCATAACTGCAATCACCCTAACTTTGAGTATGAAGGTAAAGATACTAATGTGAGCATTTATAGGATTCAGATAAGGACATACTTACAATAGCTATGTAAATAGGTCAGGCATAATTAGAACAGTTATGTGAGTGATTAGTGGATATCAGCTAAATTAAATGAGAAAATTTAAAAAATAACGGCACACATGCATATGTACAGTAGGGGTGATTATGGCTCACACTAAGCACATAAATAGAATAAGGCTAAGATATCACCAGAAATTTGTATTTTTCTTATTATCTTTGATGAAATATTGATGTCTTGATTCTTGTAGAAAAGTTATAGGTGATAGGCGTAATTGTAAAAAAAAGGAGTGAAAATGCAAACAAGTTAATTATTAAAGAGGGACAATCAAATGGTTTATTTTGTTTTCCCAATGTTCTTGCTAGTCAACTATCGGTATTATTAAGTCGACTAGTTATTTTAAGAATTTTAATTTGAACTAATTTATTTTACAGTTGATTAATTACATCTATTTTGAAGCAATCTACTGCATCTTACTAATTAACTACATAATTTTTGTTTTTCACAGACTTTTATAAGTTCAGAAATGTTTGTTTTCCACCGAATAGCAACAGTTTTAAAGTAGATTTTGGCACATATATTTAAAACTTATGACCACCGATTTTAATTTTTTTTTAATACTTTGTCTAAACTTCTGACTTCCTATTTTGGCACTATGCTCTATTATGTATTTCGCATTTTCCGCTGTATCGTCCTATATTAATATTTGGCATTAAGTGCAAGATTCTTTTTCCTTACTACAAGGAAGGTTAATTTCTTTTCTTTGAAACTCAGCTATTATGGTATCCAAGTGGTTTGTAGATTAAAGTATGGAGATTTTGAAAGTATTTATCTAACAATGAACGTATTTTAAAAAAAATCTTTATATCAAGTATGTATAACTGTTTAAGTTGGCAGATTATGTACAAATTAGAAAGAATAATGAGTTTACATTATAAGTTGGCAGATTATGTACAAATTAGAAAGAATAATGAGTTTACATTATATATTGATTGAGTATACAAGTATGAAGAATGCTTAAGTTTACGTAATGTGGTTGAGAAGGGAAAGGAGAATAATTTGAGAACTATATTCGAAAATAATGTAAAGCGATCAAGATATTTGTGTTAAGGGTTCACTACAAGAAAAGCGGGGTTTAGCGACGGTTATTTAACGACGGTCATAAAAATCGTCGTTAAATCATGCTTTAACCACGGTTAAATAAACCGTCGTAAAAATAGGAGATATAACGACGGTTTGGATTAAACCGTCGTGATATAACGACGGTTTAACATAAACCGTTGTTATATAACGACGGTTCAACATAAACCGTCGTTCCATTCTACGGACATTCGACCGTTCCTGGGAAAATGGACCTGTTTTACGACGGTTCATAGATAACCGTCGTAATATCCTACGAAAATTGGACCGTTTATAGGGATTTGCTTCGGTTTAACAACGCTTTATATAACCGTCGTTATACCACGCTCCCATTGGACGACGGTTTGTCGGGAAACCATCGTTAAAAACATATTTAACGACGGTTATTTTTTGAACCGTCGTTAAACCGCGTCTTTTCCTATATATTCGCCTTGCCTCTTTCATTTTCACTACGCAACTTCAGTTTCTCTCTATTTCTTCTTACAAACGCTTGTGAATTTTTTTTCTGTCAAAGGTTCTTGTGATTTGGTGCTTCGAATTTATTTGCTTAATTTGAGGTAAATTTTTATATACTTGTACTATTATAAATTATTTTTTATTTAAATTGTAAATTTTTTTAAATTTATTAAGTACGTTATTTATTTTTTAACTTTGTATGTAGATATTTCATTTATATACAAACAGTTGTGATTCAGAGTTGTTGATTTCGACATAAGGTATGTATTTTAATATTAATTATGTTTAATGTTTTGATTTTTTTTTTTATATTTGTATGTTTTATTTAAATAGTTTATACTTTTCATTTATTAGAAATTATATTATGTTTTTAGAAAATGATGTATTATGTTATATAGGTTAATTATCTGTTTTTAATTTAAACAAATTAATAGTAAAAAATAATTAATATTTATATTTGTTAATTAGAATAATTAAATAAGTATTAATTATTATTTTTGAAGAATGTCATAATTATTAACTTAGAATTTTATGTTCATAATTATAAGGTAAAACAATTTAAATATGATAATTTAATTTTCCTTCCAGTTAAAGTGACATGTGAACAAAAAATTGTACGAAATATTGTATAATAGATTTAAATATAGCTTTTAACGTCAAAAAAATTAAACTAAAATATTACAAAATAACATGAAACAATGTTAATATGATAACTTAGGGCCTGTTTGGTTTAAGAAAATATTTTCAATTTTCATTTCCAGTTTTCATTTTTTAAAAATAGTTTTCATTTTCAAATTTTCAAAATATAGAAAACATGTTTGGTTTACAAAGTGAAAATGTATTTTCAAAAATAAAAACAATGAAAACATGTTTGGTTTGAATTTTAAAAAAATTGAAGCAACAAAGAAAATAGACAAAAATGAGAGTTCATCGTGTTTTGCACCTTTTGAGAGTTTACTGAGTTTTTAAAATAATAGTGGAAAAAAATGTAATTCATAAAATATTTATTTACCAAAGTTATAGAAAAAAAACAGTAAACAAAATGTAGAACACATTTATTGAAACTCAAAAGTATTCATAAAACCAATTAAAAATACATAAGTCTGATTTTATTAATAAAACCAGATATTTTGAACTCCATTTTCACGTAATAATTTTTAAAAATTCTAACCAAACAGATTTTCTACTCTATTTTCTGTTTTCATTGAAAATGATAACGGAAAACTGAGTAACCAAACAGTGCCTTAATTTCTCTTCCAGTTAAAGTGCCATGTGTTTGTGCTATTTATTTTAACTTAAAAATAATTAGTTAAATTTAAGTATACAAATTAAGTAGAAATGTTAAATTGTTAAATAGAATTAAAAATCATTAATTTTTTGATTGGTTTATTATTTAATTCTCGAAAAGGTGTTAGATTATGAAGTTGTGCATTAAAAATACATTATTCAGTGAATTATTAATTAATTTTTTTGATTTCATAATGGTTTCAGTCATGGATAAGACTTGGATCCATAAACCTCGACACACCCGAGAGTATTTGGAAGGTCTACAAGGATTTTTAGACTTTGCAAATGCTAACTCGGGTGTGGAAGGTCAAATAATCTGCCCATGTCCAAAGTGCAGATTTAAAAAATGGCAAGCTACGGAGGTTGTGCGCCAACACTTGATCGTCAAGCTTTTTTCACAAAGCTGCGATTTTTGGAGTATGCATGGAGAAAGGGTAACAGAAGATCCTGCTACAAGACATCAAATAGTACTACATGATGTTCCAGAACGTCCAATCGTCCGAAATGACCCTGTGCAGGACATGGTCCGTGAAGTATTGAAATTTATCATGAACATGAAAGTGTTGATTCTGTTGATATGCCGGTTCCACCGTCAGGTGAAAGGATAGACGAAGGCATGAGAGATTTTTTTGAATTACTGAAGGATGGGCAAGAACCATTATATGAAGGGTGTGACAAATACTCCAAATTGTCGTTTCTGGTGAATTTGTACCACATCAAGTGTTTGTGCGGGATATCCGACAAGGCTATGTCAATGATGCTGCAACTATTGGTTGACGTTTTCCCTTATGCAAAGATTCCAACTTCATTTTTTGAGGCAAAAAAATTATTAATAAGTTTGGGTTGAACTACAAAAAAATACATGCCTACAAAAATGATTGCATGCTATTCTGGGGAGAAAATGAAAATAAAGATGCTTGTAACAAGTACAGTGCATCGAGGTGGAAACTAGGGAAAAAAGGGGAGAAGCGGAAGAAGGTGGCTAATAAAGTCCTCAGATACTTTCCATTAAAGCCCCAGCTATAAAGATTGTTCATGTCTTCTAAGACTGCCGAACATATGAGATGGCATTCCACAAACACAAATAGTGACGGTATGATGAGGCATCAGAGGGACTCCGAGGCATGGAAGAGATTTGACATCTTAAATTCTCAATTTGCATCCGATCCTAGAAATGTGCGTTTGGGCCGTGCTACCGATGGTTTCAATCCATTTGAAAATTTAAGTACAAGTTACAGCATATGGCTAGTCGTACTGATCCCTTACAATCTTCCTCTTTGGATGTGTATGAAGCAGAGTTCTTTTATGTTGTCAATGATAATTCTTGGTAGAAAGGCACCGGGAAATGATATAGACGTATTTCTGCAACCGTTGATTGAAGAGTTGAAGGAGCTATAGTTCGACGGTGTGCGGACTTACAATTCATTCAGCAGTGACATGTTCAATATGTATGCTGCTCTCATGTGGACAATCAGTGATTTTCCTGACCTTGGATGTTTATCAGGTTGGAATACTCATACTGGATTGGCTTATTCACACTGTAATTTTGATTCAACTCCTGTGCGCCTTCCTCATAGTCGAAAATGGTGTTTTATGGGACATCGTCGTTTTCTAAATCTGGGTCACAAATTTCGGCTTGCCCGTAACAGGTTTGATGGAACAGAAGATAAAAGAAATCCTCCACTGCAATTGAACGGTGTAGATATTTTGAGACAAATTAATGATATTAACATTGTATTCGGAAAGAAAGAAGAACATGAAGGTCGAGAACAGAGTTCCCGAGGTCACGGAGGGGTTGCAGCTGGGACTCAACAATGGCGAAAAAAGAGTATATTCTTTGAACTTCCAAATTGGGCGAACAATTTATTGCGGCATAATCTTGATTTGATGCATATCGAAAAAAATGTCTGCGACAACATTCTGTATACTTTATTAAATGACACTGGCCGTTCAAAAGACCACATCAATGCAAGAAGAGATTTACAGGAGTTAGGTGTTAGGTCAGAGCTTTGGCCAGATGAGAATGGTAAGTATTCGCCTGCTTTGTTCACGTTGACAAATGCAGGTAAAGATATCTTTCTCAAAACACTGAAAAATACCTTTGTGCCTGACGGATATTGTAGTAATATTTCTAGATGCATTGATTTAAGACAACGTAAGATTGGTGGGTTGAAAATTCATGATTGTCATATTCTTATGGAACAACTACTACCGTTTGCCATAAGTAAGGCACTTCCTCAGCAAGTGTCTGCAGTTCTGATCGAGTTATGTTCGTTCTTTCGACATATTTGTTCCAGATCTTTAAATGTCAGCGAACTTGATCAACTTCAAAATCGTATTGTTCTGACGCTGTGTCATATGGAGATGATATTTCCTCCTTTCTTCTTCACAATAATGGTACACTTAACAGTTCACTTGGTCCAAGAAGCCAAGTTAGGCGGATCAGTTCAATATCGTTGGATGTATCCTATTAAAAGGTACAAGAATTTAAAAATTCAAATCTATTTTATCTTGTTTATGTTTTTTTTATTATCAATTTTTCATACCTGGTTTAACGTATGTTGTACAGATACTTAGGTAAGTTTAAGTCATTCGTCCGAAATAAAGCAAGGCCAGAAGGCTCAATAGCCGAGGCATGTGTTGCTGAAGAAGTTTTGATATTTTGTTCAAGGTATTTGGAGGGTGTAGAAACATTGTTCAATCGTCCTATTCGGGTCGACGATCGACCTAATGTGGCGACGTCGGTGGGGAGTACATTATTTCCACAAGTAGGAAGGCCAGTTGGTGGGTTCTTGTATTTCACCCTTTCTCCCCAAGAAAAATTGCAAGCGTATCAGCATGACTTAATAAATTGTCCGGAAGTCGAATCTTATCTTCAGTGAGTACACCAAACTTTACTGTTACATTAATATTTATCTAATGGATATGAATCATTAAATTTAGAGATTGAGATTTTTTTTACAGAGAATTTAGAGATTGGGTAAGACATAGCTTACGAAGTAGAACCCGATCGTCTTCTGAGATAGATAAAAAAGTTCATAGGGAGTTTGTTTCCTGGTTCACTCGTCGTGTAAGTATATAATTTACCTAGTCAATTTATATTTACAATCTAATATGAGCATAACTCACAACTCAATTTTTCTTTTCCAGATAGCAAATGATAGTAGTGAGACATTATCAACTGAACTAAAATTTCTGGCAATTGGGCCCTTGGATAGAGCACGCCGATACAGTGCATACAATATAAATGGATTTAAATTTTGAACCTTAGAGCGAGACCAATGGTTGACAACCCAAAATAGTGGAGTTCATGGTATTTTCGGGACGAGGAGTTATGCAAGTAGCAGTGACAGAAATATGCAATTCGGTGGAGTGCCGTATTATGGAAAGTTATTGGATATTGTAGAAATAAATTATCACGGCCACTTTATAGTTACTTTATTCAAATGTATGTGGGCCAATACAACAACAGCGAGAGGCATTACCACAGATGGTTTCGGAGTGACATCTCTCGATTTTTCACAGTTGATTCATACAGGTGAAAATGACGATGACGAGCCGTACATCAAAGCATCCGAAGCGCATCAAGTATATTATGTAGAAGATGCGGTTGACAACAAATGGAATATGGTTGTACATTTGAAGCCTCGTGATTTATATGAGATGGGCGAAAATGATGATAATATTTCATATGATAGTGATCCGTTGCGTGTTCAAAATTTAGAAACATTATTTTCAGAAGAAATAGTGAATTTATGTCTGTTACGGTACTAATTTGACCCTGTATTATCTTGAATATATTTTGAGTTTGTTTATGAACAATTTATGCTTTTTATGTATTTTGATATATGATTTTAATATTTTATTATTTTTAAATGAACAATTTATGAGGTGAAATTAATTTTATTAATTTTTTTCTGACAGGCATAGTGACGATGCGGAGGGGTAGATCTGGATTTGTGGGTAGAGCGGGTGCGGCGACATCAGCTGGCCATGTTGCTCGCCCGGCTAGTAGCGAGGGAGGACAGTCTTACGATGATGATACTGTCCAGTCAGTAGATGTCCAGTCCACGGTACCTCCGGACTCGAGGGCGCTAGAGTCAGAGGCTGGACCGTCCACACTACCCCCATCTGACGATACAGCACCGGAGTCAGATCCCACCCCGTCCACAATCCCATCTTACGACGCCCAGGAACCATACGACGATTTTGATATCAACCTGGACGTCAATGATTTGTTGGGTGGCGTTGAGGTGGAGCATCAAATTGCTCAGCAGGAGCGTAGGCGCAGGAGATCGTGGACAGTCGATGTTATAGGTATAATATAAAATATTTTTTATATTTATAATAATTAGCGTCCAAATATTGAGTTAACACATTTATTTTATATTGTAACAGATGAGACCGGTCGGGTGACGCCCAGACAGATGACTGTCCACGATGTTTGGGCGTTACCTAGTGGGCACAAGGTGGTTGTCCGGTGTAACGACATCCACCAGCCCATTGGAGACGGAGGTGGTCTCCTTGGTGTCTTCCTTGGCACCATTAGAGATAACTTCCGTTTCTTTCCGATCTCATATAAAGATTGGAGGAGCATTCCAGAAGATTACAAGGCCGGAGTGTTTCGTGACACGATACAGGTATGAAATGTTAATTCTTCTTAAGTATACTTTAATATTTTTAATGTTTAACTCATATTTTTATTATTTTTTTAGACACATTTTAATGTGACGAGCTTGCACAAGAAGATCATTTTACAGTCACTTGGAGCCAAGTGGAGAGCCGCGCGTTATAATGTGTTTCAGCTCAAGTACGATGGGATCAGGACGAGGGAGGAGTTGCTGAACGACGTACCCTCTGGCATTCCACGTGACCAATGGGCTAGGTTCGTTGATTACCGGCTGAACGCGAGGATCAGAGTAATTTTTTATATTAATTTTTTCATATATATTTTCTTTTCAAAAAAATTGATTAATTATTTTATTTATGCATTTATTTAGGATGTGGCTGCTCAAAATAGACGTAACAGAAGACGTATGACGATGCCACATACAACTGGATCCAAGAGTTTTGCACGTAGAAGGGCTGAGCTTGTGAATTTTATTTCAAAAGAATTTTATTCCTTTTTAAATAAAAAATATTTTTCTTTAAAATTCTTATTAATTATTTATTTATTCAGGAGGCGAAAGTTGGGGGCCCAGTGACTCGTGGTGATGTATGGACGGCAGCTCATAAAAGGGCTGACAGAACATACATCAACGACGATGCTCGAGCAGTTGCGGTATGTAAAATATAGCTATTGTTATGTTAATTCAAAATTTTATTTGATTATTTGTTAATTGTAATAAAAATTTAATGTCTTTTTTTCATTTTGTAGGAAAAAATTGTCTCGATCCCACAGGAGGATAGCTCTTCCCAAGAGCTCTCGACAGATGATTCACTTGCGAGAGCCTTGTGAACTGCAGAGCACTCGGGTCGTGTTCGAGGATTTGGGTTAGGTGTTTGTCCAACCCAAGTCTTCGGACGTCCCTCTGTTGGATCGAGCTCATCATCTGGGTATGGGCCTTCATACACTGAATTACAGAATGAGGTGGCTCGTCTGAAAGCGACCATACATGACCGAGACGTCGAGCAGCAGCGCCGAGAGGCGGAGCAGCAGCGACGAGAGGCGGAGCGAGAGGCTCGTGACGCTAACATGATAGCTCGACAGAGTCAGATGGAGGCAGCTATGGCGTTCTTGCTCCAGAACTTTGCGGGTCAAGTGTCGCCTGACATTGCACTTGTTCCGAGTGCAAATATTAGGGTAATATTTAAATTCTGAATTTCATAAATAATTGTTATTATTAATATTTTTAATTTCAAAACGCTTATATAATAAAATTAATTTTCAGGTCTCTAGTGATAAAGGCAGTGGACATCAAGAAGATCAGACGCCACAGAGTCCTCAGAGTCCGAGTTCATAGTTGATGATATATATTTATTGTATATTATTTTTTTTTGTACAAAAATGTATATTGTAGTTTTAATGTTTAAGTCATTATTAATTTTAATTCTATAATTTATTTGTGAAGGTCATTTACATTATTCTATTTATTTTTAAAATTTTAATATGTAACGATATAAGAAATAAAAAAAGTTAACATTATAAAATAGACAATTTGAGACAAAAAATTATACTATAAAAAATTAAATATAATAATTATAATATTAAACTAAACTAAATTAAAATATAAATTATGAAATTTAAGATAAAAATTAAAAATAAATAAATAATAATGTCAGTTATAATTATTAGAATAAATATATATATTTGAAAAGATAAAATATGGTAATAATAATATAAATATAAATAATTTTGAAAAATAAAAATTTAAAATTAGAAAGGTATAACGACGGTTCTTACAACCGTCGTTATATCCAAATGTATAACGACGGTTTCTTGAACCGTCGTTATAATTGTCTTAACGACGGTTCATACAACCGTCGTTATATCCAAATTACTTATGACGGTTGTATGAACCGTCGTTAACCTACACATGGAGACGGTTGACAAACCGTCATTAAGACGGAAAATAACCATCGCTAAACCCTGTCTTAACGACGCTATCCCCACGGTTCGTCCAAACCGTCGCAAAGCCAATGTCTCGGCGACGGTTTTTATAACCGTCGTTAAGACAGTTAGCGACGGTTGTAACCGTCGCTAAAGCCACTAAATAACCACCGTTAAACCCCGCTATTCTTGTAGTGGTTATACCATGTTAAGTTAAGTCTAGTATCTAGGATGTGAATTATGTTGATATTAAAAATTCACGTGTGAATAATTGTTGAGAAATGAGATTTCAGAAGAAGCCATAGATTGTGAATATGGATAACCTGAGGCAATAAAGATATACTAAGATATGAAAGAATTGTACTAATATAATGATAAAAAGAATATACAAGTGATATTTCTTTTGTTGTTCGGTGTATCAGCAAATAAGAATGGAATATAGTGTTTCAAGAGAGTTAATCAGGAAGCTTAGGATCTTAGTTAAATTATAGTATAGCTGACAGTAAATTTAAATGATGTGTTTATACATTAGAAGTTATGTTTTAGGTATCTTTATATAATTTTAGTGAAAGTTGGGAGAAATTATTTGTCCTCAGTTGAACTGGCTCATATCAGTAATTATTAGGCTAACATACAAATGGCACCATTTGAGATTTACATAAAAAAAAATATTGTAGGTCTTCTAATAGGTGATTAATTTAAGTGAAGTTAAGCTTTTGAGATCTAATTTAAAATGACATACAATAGAAAGAGTATAAGCAATAAAAGAGAAGTTGTTGGCAGCTAAAGCAAGCATAAATATTGTGTTTATGGTAAAAGTCAAGACTTAAATTTATAGTGGGCTAACTTATATTCTCAAGAATCTCTCCTATGAAAGGAGTGATGAGATTTGAAAAGAAATGGAAGTTGAATCCTCGATATATAAACCATTTTTGAATCTTCAATAGGGTAGGTGCTGTAGCATATCGCATAGCCTTGCCACCAGAACTGAGTGATGTTCATCCAATTTTTTATATATCAATATTAAGAAAATGCTTACTAGATTCTTCTCACGTTATTCAACCTCAAAAAATTCAATTGGATAAGAATTTAACTTATGAGGAAAGACCAATGTTCATTGTTGATCGGCAAGTGAAAAAAAGATTGTGTTCAAAGGAAATCACTATGGTTAAGTTTATATGGCAAAACCACTTAAGTGAGGAAGCCACCTGAGAAGTACAAGATGACATGCAGATGAGATATCCCTAATTATTTGAGTAATAATAAGGTTGGTTTTCAATTCCTACATGTGAAAAGATGGTTTGAAATTCGGGAACTGAATTTTTTAAGGGAAGAAGAATGTAATATCCTATAATTTTTAAATAATAATGTTTTATGATAAAAAATATATTTTTATTTTAAATGATTATGTTTTGTAAAAGCAAATATATTTTTAATTAAAATGATTTTTTTTGTTTAAAATAATTATATTGACCTCTAATAATTTTTTTTTATTTTTAGAAATATTTTTTCTTTTATTATGTATAAAGATATTTATTTTATAATTTGTTTTCTTAAAATTTTTATCAAGAAAGTCATGATTTAAGAGTTCAATTAAAATTTTATAAAAATGTAAATTTTTAAAAAATGTTAGGATATTTTAGGATGAAAAATAATATTTATATGTATATAATAAAAATAATAAATTTTAAATATTTAATTATTAAATAATAATAATAATAATAATAATAAAAGAAAGAAAAAGGGGGAGGGGGACGAAAGCGAGAATGCAAATCTGATTTCCCTAACCGATGAATAGTATAAATAAAATAAATAGTAATTTTTATTTTTTTTCTCTAAATCTGGAGTGCCTATTAGCTTCCGATCTCAAAACTAAGGGTACCACTAGATTCAGGACGGAGTATACTACGATTTTGACCGAATAATTTTTCAAATCAGCCGCAGATCGAAAGTAGAAAATCTTAGAAAAATATAAGTTCTGAAACTTCTATTTAAAGATTTTAAATTGAAAATCTGACATTGTAGATGGATTCAAAAGCTAAATAAACCTTAGGATGTGAATTTTTTCGGTCATCTGACAACTTTTTGTACATTGTGAACAATAAATCCGGTGGGTATGAATAGTATTTTTCGGTGATGAATATTATTTTCCAACCGTAAACAGTGACCAGCATTGACTAATCTCTCAGAGACATTTCTTAAGTTTTTGAATTCTCTGGACACGTTTTTGAGATCTATTTGATCAAATTAATATTGGAAAAGTACATTTTAAGGCTGTTCAATCTGGGGCCCTTACCTTATATGAGTGCATTTTCTGGTTTTGAAAATTGGTGCAGCATATGATTTTATTACTGCATTTTCTGGTCTTGAAAATTTATGAATTATTATCTTTACTTACTGGATATTATTCCTCTCAAATATGGCTTTATGGAAATTGTACATGTTCACATGTCATGAATTTAGAACCCCTGGAATATATGTTGCATATATGTATTTCACTACTTGAGAATGATGATTCAGGAGTATTTGAAATTGATAATCCATATGGAAATTTTTATGGAAATTGTGAAAAAATGAATTGAACATGGAAAGTATTCTTATTTAAAAAGTACATTGTTTTATGCAATTATTTTGTGGAGGAATCCTATTGGAAACACTATTTGCTAACAGCAGATGATGTTAACCCTGGTGCACCTTGACACCTTAACTAGCAGGGGTGGTGTTAGTCTCGTGTGACAGCTAACATACGGGAGTCATGTGTTATTTGGGAAGAGTGGGATGCCTCCTATATGTGTTATTGATGATATGTGATTTTCTCTCCCTTGCTGTGTAATTGGAAAGTACCCATATTAGAGTCCCTTTGCGTGTTCTCTTGAACAATGGTGGAGAAACCTTAGCTACGATGCTGAGTTTAGGCAAATTCTACACCGACAAAGTATGGAGAGAGTTGAACTCTGATATGAAATCCTCCTAAAGCATGTGAAATACTTTATTGCATAATAATATTGTTTTATGATCAAGCTGCACTGTATTTGGTGTTGAATATTTGACTATCATTTGAAATGGAGGTATTTGAAATACCGGTCCCATATGAATGTACTTCTGAACTATAATTTTCTATGTAATAAATTTTAAAACATGAGTTGTCAAACTCACTACACGATATTTACATTTTTTTTCCAGATAAGGATATAGAGTCGGTCTTGCATATAAGTGATCAGCTAGGCTGCTTAATCCCTGAGTGAGCCTATGTTGCTTCCAAAGCTCACATTATTTGAATTGTATTATATTTATATTTTAACATATGCTCTATATGCCACAGGTAAGATCTCTGCTTCTGCTGTTACTTTGATGTCTATGAACTTGGTCTGTATATGATATATGTATGGGAGAATCTATATGTATCTGTTTCCTTGATAAATGATTGGAATATTCATATTTATTGAAAATATATATTCATGGTATGCGTATTTTACGTGCCCTAAAAGTAGGAGCGTGACATAAGCACTCCTTATTGGTGTATAAGCCTTACAAATTTTATTTCCTTATAATGTTAATATATAATATAAATTTTTTGACTACTTTATACATTAGTATAAATTTTAAATTATAAAAAATATATAATTAAAAAAATGATATCCATAAATTAAAAAATAAGTATTATTAATAATGAGTGCTTTATCGGTGCATAAGTTTTATAAATTCTATTTTTTTATAATGCTAAGATATGATATAAATTTTATTATTATTTTATACATTAGTATAAATTTTAAATTATACAAAATATATAATTAAAAAAATGATATCCATAAATTAAAAAATGAACTGTATCGATAATGAGCGCTTAGTGCTCTTTATTGGCACGTAAATTTTATAAATTCAATTTTTTTATAATATTAGAAAATGATATAATTTTTTTAATTATTTTATAGATTAGTATAAATTCTAAATTATATAAAATATATAATTAAAAAATAATATTTGTAAAAATATATAATTATAAATTATACAAAATAGGTTTTTTTATCCTATCATATTTTTCTCTAACTCAACCCTTTTTATAGATTAAAAATTTTAACTAATAATCAAAGATATAATAAGATATAAATTTTTTTATCTTATTATATTAATTTATTAAATATAATAAAATAATAAAATAAAATAAATTATCATATCATATCTTCGGATACTACAAACTAGCCTTATAGTTGTGATTCTTGTACGATGCAAGGGAAAAGTGTTTCGCGTGGCTCTGATAACATCACTGGATCATGAAAAAAAGTACAAAAAATTGCTGCCAAACACTCAAAACCACACACGAGCCAACCGAGATATTTTTTGGTGCCTAAATCAAGGATTGCCCAAACTACGAGGTCATTCCCAACAAAGATTTATAGAAGAAATCAGGAGCAACATGGAATACTGTTTGAAGCAATCAGAAGCAGAGCAAGAGTATCTGTCATGTTAGAGGCCATGAAAGTGAAAGTTGAAAGAATATATCTCTAATCATAGTTATTGGATTCTTTTTAAATATAATCATCAATTATAAATTAAAATTAAAAAAATTTATCTGATTTATATAAGATCTTGATATGTATACTTAATAGAGAATTGTAGTATTTTTATATACTAAAAATACTTATACCAAAAAAATATTTTTTGAGTATTTTATTGTATTCTTTTTTTTTATAAAAAAAAAAGTATTTATAATTTATGAATATTTTTCATAACTATTTTATATCTTTTTACATGGAGATATTTTTTCACATAGAGATACATTTTTATATAAAGACACATTTTTATATAGGATTGCCTTTTTATGTAAAATTATCTTTTTTTTTAGAGTTATTTTTTCACATAATTAGAGAGATAACTACTATATAAAAATAAACCACATATATTTTTTAATATAATTAACAAATAGAATATCTGCAACTTATAAGCCCAACATTTGGAAATATGACTTCCTTCAGTCACTTACCAGCAAAGATGATGTGAGAATTGCTTGTAAATATCTTTTTTTTTATTCTTAATTTTTTATTTTGATTCTTCATTCACTCATATATAAATAGAGCTTATCATGGTCATATTGAAAGATTAATATCTCTTTGTTAATTTTTAAGTTGTTTGAGTGTAAAATTGAATAAATTTCTATATAAAATAATTTTTAACACTCAATCTGCAATAACGTTGCTATGAATACAAAATAATGTTGTTATGGAATATGATAGTTTGGTGTCTACATTATTCGGATGCATGAGCTTTCCAATATGAACCAAAAACATGTAGAACTACACCAATGTGGTATCTACTTCTCTAATAGAATGATGAAAATGGCTTTGCTTTATAAACCACGAGATCTTATGGGCAATGATCATGTGAACACTGCATCTCTTTCTCTCTCTCTCTCTTTCCCCAATTTTTCACAAAGTAGGCACTAACAACTTCTAGACTTAATTTTGTTTACTACTGTAACTTCAACTCTTCAAGATCATGTCAGAACGGAAGATGGTCTCATAACCACAAGTTCTCATTGTTTGGGACTAGTTGCTCCTCCTCATATTCTAGTTTCTCTAAATTGAGGGTCTTGCGAAAGAATAAACAAGAGAAAAGAGAGTTTAGAAAATACTATACATAATATTAATGTCAAAAATTAAACCTGACCTAAACTCATTAGTCATACACATGCATGTTTGACCCAATACACAGCGTGTCACATTTGACTTAACATATTAATGGGGTACTTAATGCAAAATCTCAACATTTTTTATATGTCGACAATTATGGCTGAGATACGATGGGATTAACTTGGTAAGCTGTATAAATTGGAGGACTAAATCATGTAGTGACATAAATTAAGAAACTAAAATTAAAGAATCTGATAAATTAAAATACCATTTTGTAGCTAGGTTTAGGAATGAGTAGAGACTACAAAAAAAATAAGAACATGAAAAATTATTAAATTAATAATTACATCATTTTAGAAAAATAAAAAAATAAAAAAAATTATGGCTTTAAATATTTATTTATCTTAGATAAAGATGATGTAGTCTCAATTGTACAGATATTTCTCTGTATAATCTAAATAAAATACACAATAAAAATAAAAAAAATTCATAAAATATACATAAAATAATTAAATAACAAATAAACTTTTTTGCAGAAAAAACAAAAAATTTCCATGCCTAAATATTCCTGCATGTGCTTGGACCCGTGACTGGGGCATGCATCAGAGAAGCTTCTTCCTTACCCCAATGCTTGTAAAACGAGTTATTTGACCCGCAATAAAACCCGATTATTCTTCCCTCATTTTACTTGACAATACCCTATGATTTTGATATATGTTGGCCGTATAATCATGAGGAATCATAGCCCTAAACAAAATTTGAATTTCATTCGGTCAAAATGGAGATCAAGAACCACGAATCTCAAAGAAAAAACCGTATATTTTGTGCCCTGTTTTGCTCGAGTTTACATGGAGTTGAAGCATAACTTTCACATATTATATTCACAAAGTCATGTCTATCATAAGCCCTCTATCAATTTAGGATTTTATGAGAGAAAATCAAATATCCTAAATGACGTTGAATTTACAAAAGTTTGACCCAATTCATACAATTTTCATGGATTTCTTTCACGATTGAGGATATAGATTGTTTATCTAAGATCAAATAAGTCAAAACCCAAAACCAATTCATTCAATATATATTAAAAATCAAGGCCAACACAAAATTAGAGTTTTGGAAAAAATTAGGGTTTATGCATTTGATTAATTGTGTAAACAAAGATATAGATATGTAAAAACACATGAACAACCATAATACGTATTCTAACCAGGCTCTGATATCACTATTGAAAAAAATTAGAATTTACTTGAAAAAAAATCATATGTAGATATATAGTATAACATGTTCTTAGACAAGTATATAAAGAAATTTAATGGAAATTTGTGTACTTTACACTATTGAGGGATCAATGTTCTTCTATAAAGTAGTGGCTGCAAAGAGAATTCAGAGAGGGTAATTACTCTTTGTCTGATAAACAAAATTTACTTTCTATTTAATAGGGCAACAAAAGATACTATATCAAATGAGAGTAGAGATCTTTCAAGTGAATTACAGATAGATAGTTAAGTCCATCATAGATAGTTTATTTACAAAATCCATACTAATCCATGAATTAGTTCAAATAACATAATGTGTCAATATTTTATAATTTATATTATTTAATAATTCAATAAACAATTTTTAATAATTGATTAATGCTAATCCATAAATAATAAATTAACAAATTCAACTTAATGAAAAATCTCAACATTTTTAGATGACAATTATGGCTGAGATACGATGGGATCAACTTGTTAAGTTGTATAAATTGGAGGACTAACTCATGTAGTGACATAAATTAAGAAACTAAAATTAAAGAATCTGATAAATTCAAATATCATTTTGTAGGTTTAGGAATGAGTATAGACTAGAAAAAATAAGAACATGATAAACTATTAAAATTAATAATTACATCATTTGAAAAAAACTAAAATAAATTATGTCTTTAAATATTTATCTATTTTAGATAAAGATGATGAAGTCTCAATTGTACAGATATTTTACATTATTGGCAGACTTGTCAGTCATTATAAATTAAAATAACAAAATTAAATTCAATAATTGATCTATTTGTAAAGAAAGCAAACATGGGTTAAATCGTATAAAAGTTATTTTAATTAAGTTAGCAGACTACTGATGATGACGCTGAACTTTACACAAGGCACCCAACAACTTACTTTTCGGCTTCTTTCATAAACCGTTTGAAAGAGATATAAGTAATTGAGGTCAACAAAGAGGTTGCCCTACACTTTCGCCCAAAAAAAACAAAAAACAAAAAAGGAAGGAAAAGAGGTTCCCCTACCCGATGTAGACAGGCTCATTTGTGGTAGACCACTCTAGATTCATCGTTTCTTCAGTATTTCCACATGGCTCTGTCGCTTTTATTTGCCCGAAAATTAAAATTTCCTCCCAGCGATATTGAAAACTTAATCTCTTAATTTTATTGTGTGCCTAAGGTAACTCAAATATGACATGACCTGCAATATTAAAGGAAAAAATATATTAGATATACAAAATGGACTTAAAAAAATATATTATTTGAAACTTTAGTCTCCAAATAAATTACTTTGAATGAATTAGTTCTCAAAAAATATAAATTTATCCCACCGTTAATTCTTTAATATTTTTTGTTCAAAAATATATATTTGGAATGTTATAAAACCACTTGAAAAATAGTCTAATATTCACATGACAGTGAATCTTGAGAAAATACAGTGTTTTAAGGGTGTTTAACAAAAATTATCCATTTTTCACATCACAAATATAATAGAGATTGTGTTATATACTCTTAAAATATTATGTTTTTCTTTTAAATTTATTACTACGTGAATATAAGTTGTTTGTCAGATAATTGTATAATATTTTACATTAATCTTTTTATAGAAAAAAAATAAAAAATTAATTATAAGATTAATTTTCAATAATTCTGTAGTTTTCAATAACCGATGATATTTTTGAAGACTAAAATTTCAGGTGAAGTACTTTTCATAAATATTTTTTATATTTGTTTTAAAAAATATTTCCTGTCCCACACAATTTATTGTTTTCAACTTTGTACAAGGCAAGGCGTCAGCGCTTGCGTGGATCATGTTACCGCAGATACTTAATAATAAAAAAATGAAACAAAGAAGGAGGAAATTGTGACTAGAAATGAGAAACAGTCAGACAATGAAAACAGCGTGCACCCAACGTTGATTTTTTTATTGGGCCTACACAAAGAAGTAGACATACCTAAAACTAGGAGATCATCATCAACAAATACTTGTAGAAGAAATCAGGAGCAACATGAAATACTGTTTGAAGCAATCAGGAGCGACGGAGGACTGCCTGCCATGTGAGATGCGCCATGCAGTGCTCCTTAATGTGGAAATATGACTTCCTTCAGTCCCTCGCCAGCAAATATGATGTGAGACTGCCCTTATAGATTAATGTTTGGTATTTTTTACTTGTTTATAACTTTTTTTTCTCGTTTATTTGGTTTAAGCCAGAGTATACCAGAAGTACAATAACAAAACCTTTGCTTTTAAAATTTTCATAAATTTTGCTTTAATGGATTTACTTTTTTCATAAAATTCACTAATAATGTATTAAATTCCATTTGAATATGAAAAGAAATATTTTTGTTGTTGTTTATACTTAATTTTGATCTATAAGGCAGCTTTTAATAAGATTTTAACTTTATACATACCATTTAAATACGAGAATGTTTTTTTGTGCATTGGGTACATGTGCCATAAATGGTCAAAATTGAAGCTTTACAAACATGCGTCCTAAATTGTACGCAATATTTTTTTTTTGGTAATATAATCTTAAAACTTCAAGTGGCTTTTAATTTTTAAATCTTGTCTACTTGTATATTATGATAACAAATAGTTTCTTTTCCAATATTTTCAACAAATTAATAAGTTTTCAAAATGACACTTTCTCTAACCTAAAATTTCATCAAATTCAGTGTCATAATATCTCTGCAGAAAACTCAAGAATTAATCTTCAATATCTCTCTCTTATAATTCGACTATGCAATAATTTAGGAACCACAACGGTAATTTCTTTTGCTTGGTATACACTTTATTATTTTGTTTTTATTTTCTGTCATTATAAAAAATGTTAAGACAAAAGTTAGATGCAGTTCATTAACTATTTGTTACCAAGTTCTTCAATTAACCTTAAACTATGATTTGTGAATTTTTTTTTTAATTAAACTACCATCTTGATCTCCGAAAGAATCAGATGCCGTTAGTTTAGTACTTCAAAAACATTTGTCACTATTTAAGTAATAACATTTAAAAAATAATACATTATTTTAATCCTTACATCATGTGAGTTTAAAAGATATTAAGTATCAATGTGTTGTCTAAGTGAGCAAACTTTGTTCAGCATGAAACTTAAGTTGTTAATATTGTCTACTAAAATCATATAAAAGAAAAATGCATCATTTTTAATAAAATTAGAATTAACATTTTAAAAATTTGGGTGTTTTGCTTCAAGCTTTTAATAGTCCACGTCATCACATTCGACACTGAACAAAGTTAATTAGTTTACCTAGAGAATTCAGTTAATATTATTTTAAAATATTTACTCACTACAAGAAAAGTGGGGTTTAGCAACGGTTATTTAACGACGGTCATAAAAATCGTCGTTAAATCAGGTTTTAACCATGGTTAACTAAACCGTCGTAAAAATAGAAGATATAACGACGGTTTGGACTAAACCGTCGTTATATAACGACGGTTTCGTTATATAACGACAGTTTCACATAAACCGTCGTTATATAACGACGGTTTAACATAAACCGTCGTTACATTCCACGGACATTCGACCGTTCCTGGGAAAATAGACTGGTTTTACGACGGTTCATAGATAACCGTCGTAATATCCTACGAAAATTGGACCGTTTATAGGGATTTGCTCCGGTTTAACGACGCTTTATGTAACCGTCATTATACCACGCTCCCATTGGACGACGGTTTGTCAGGGAACCGTTGTTAAAAACATATGTAACGACGGTTATTTTTTGAACCGTCATTAAAATATGGTTTAACGACGGTTTTTATAAACCGTCCTTAAACCGCGCATTTTCCTATATATTCGCCTTGCCTTTTTCATTTTCATTACGCAATTTCAGTTTCTCTCTATTTCTTCTTACAAACGCTTGTGAATTTTTTTTCTGTCAAAGGTTCTTGTGATTTTGGTGCTTCGAATTTATTTGCTTAATTTGAGGTAAATTTTTATATATTTGTACTATTATAAATTATTTTTTATTTAAATTGTAAATTTTTTTAAATTTATTAAGTACGTTATTTGTTTTTTAACTTTGTATGTAGATATTTCATTTATATACAGACAGTTGTGATTCAGAGTTGTTGATTTGGACATAAGGTATGTATTTTAATATTAATTATGTTTAATGTTTTGAATTTTTTTTTGATATATTTGTATGTTTTATTTAAATAGTTTATACTTTTCGTTTATTAGAAATTATATTATGTTTTTAGAAAATGATGTATTATGTTATATAGGTTAATTATCTGTTGTTAATTTAAACAAATTAATAGTAAAAAATAATTAATATTTATATTTGTTAATTAGAATAATTAAATAAGTATTAATTATTATTTTTAAAGAATGTCATAATTATTAACTTAGAATTTTATATTCATAATTATAAGGTAAAACAATTTAAATATGATAACTTAATTTTCCTTCCAGTTAAAGTGACATGTGAACAGAAAATTGTACGAAATATTGTATAGTAGATTTAAATATAGCTTTTAATATCAATAAAATTAAACTGAAATATTACAAAATAACGTGAAACAATGTTAATATGATAACTTAGGGCCTGTTTGGTTTAAGAAAATATTTTCAATTTTCATTTTCAGTTTTCATTTTTTAAAAATAGTTTTCATTTTCAAATTTTCAAAATATAGAAAACATGTTTGGTTTACAAAGTGAAAATGTATTTTCAAAAATAAAAACAATGAAAACATGTTTGGTTTGAATTTTTAAAAAATTGAAACAACAAAGAAAATAGACAAAAATGAGAGTTCATTGCATTTTGCACCTTTTGAGAGTTTACAGAGTTTTCAAAATAATAGTGGAAAAAATGTAATTCATAAAATATTTATTTATGCATTTATTTAGGATGTGGCTGCTCAAAATAGACGTAACAGAAGACGTATGACGATGCCACATACAACTGGATCCAAGAGTTTTGCACGTAGAAGGGCTGAGCTTGTGAGTTTTATTTCAAAAGAATTTTATTCCTTTTTAAATAAAAAACATTTTTCTTTGAAATTTTTATTAATTGTTTATTTATTCAGGAGGCAGAAGTTGGGGGCCCAGTGACTCGCGGTGATGTATGGACGGCAGCTCATAAAAGGACTGGCGGAACATACATCAACGACGAGGCTCGAGTAGTTGCGGTATGTAAAATATAGCTATTGTTATGTTAATTCAAAATTTTATTTGATTATTTGTTAATTGTAATAAAAATTTAACGTCTTTTTTTCATTTTATAAGAAAAAATTGTCTCGATCCAACAGGAGGATAGCTCTTCCCAAGAGCTCTCGACAGATGATTCACTTGCGAGAGCCTTGGGAACTGTAGAGCACTCGGGTTGTGTTCGAGGATTTGGGTTAGGTGTTTGTCCAACCCAAATCTTCGGACGTCCCTCTGTTGGATCGAGCTCATCATTTGGGTCTGGGCCTTCATACACTGAATTACAGAATGAGGTGGCTCGTCTGAAAGCGACCATACATGAGCGAAATGTCGAGCAGTAGCGCCAAGAGGCGGAGCAGCAGCGACGAGAGGCTCGTGACGCTGACATGATAGCTCGACAGAGACAGATGGAGGCAGCTATGACGTTCTTACTCTAGAACTTTCCGGGTCAAGTGTCGCCTGACATTGCACTTGTTCCGAGTGTAAATATTAGGGTAATATTTAAATTCTAAATTTCATAAATAATTGTTATTATTAATATTTTTAATTTCAAAATGCTTATATAATAAAATTAATTTTCAGGTCCCTAGAGATAAAGGCAGTGGACATCAAGAAGATCAGACGCCACAGAGTCATCGGGGTCCGAGTTCATAATTGATGATATATATTTATTGTATATTTTTTTTATTATACAAAAATGTATATTGTAGTTTTAATGTTTAAGTCATTATTAATTTTAATTCTATAATTTATTTGTGAATGTCATTTACATTATTCTATTTATTTTTAAAATTTTAATATGTAACGATATAAGAGATAAAAAAAGTTAACATTATAAAATAGACAATTTGAGACAAAAAATTATACTTTAAAAAATTAAATATAATAATTATAATATTAAACTAAACTAAATTAAAATATAAATTATGAAATTTAAGATAAAAATTAAAAATAAATAAATAATAATGTTAGTTATAATTATTAGAATAAATATATATATTTGAAAAGATAAAATATGGTAATAATAATATAAATATAAATAATTTTGAAAAATAAAAATTTTTAATAAAAATTTAAAATTAGAAAGGTATAACGACTGTTCGTACAACCGTCGTTATATCCAAATGTATAATGACGGTTTCTTGAACCGTCGTTATTTCAGACACAACGACGGTTCGTACAACCGTCGTTATATCTAAATTACTTACGACGGTTGTACGAACCGTCGTTGTGTCTGAAATAACGGTCGTTATATCCAAATTACTTACGACGGTTGTACGAACCGTCATTAATCTACACATGGAGACGGTTGACAAACCGTCGTTAAGACGAAAAATAACCGTCGCTAAACCCTGTATTAACGATGCTATCCCCACGGTTCGTCCAAACCGTCGCAAAGCCAATGTCTCGGTGACGATTTTTATAACCGTCGTTAAGGCAGTTAGTGACGATTATAATCGTCGCTAAAGCCACTAAATAACCGCCACTAAACCCCGCTATTCTTGTAGTGACTATTGAGGGCTGAAATGATATATTTTTTTTAAAAATTAGAACTAAATTGATAGAATATATTTTTGAAAAACTAAATTGATAGTATTAGTATCTTTGAGTGATCTACTCGTTTTTGTTCAATTCAGCTGCACATCAATATTAAACTCTGTCAACATATATAACAGCCTGAAAGAGAAAGGGGGTGATGCAGCTTCTACAAACCTATGCGTCGGAGGAAGCCGCAAGAGAACAAATTGAATATATGATACAGAGAGCCATGTAAGAAGATAAATGAGCACTACTTCAGCCACGTTGCTTCATTACAATCCTTTGTTTTTTTGGATAGGATTACAATCCTTTGTCCCTCAAGCCACAATGCTGCTTGTGTGGCCCATACCCTTTACCAAAATAACGGTGATGGGTGTAGTACCCAAAGAACTAAATTTCTTTTCTTTTCCATCGAAACAACCGAAACGTTTCTGTTTCCTGAGTCACTGACACGAAACGGAATTATCGAAACGAAATAAAGTGTTTGTTAAGAAATTATATTATTTCGATTGAAATTACTATGTTTCGAACTATTTCTGTAGAAATACTCTTGTTTCAGTAGAAATTTTGGTGAAAATACTCTTATTTCGGTAAAAATACTTTTGTTTCGAATTGTTTCGATATAAATACTCTTATTTCGAGTTATTTCGATGAAAATACTCTTGTTTCGAGTTGTTTCGATGGAAAAGTACTAAACTAATTTGAAAAATAAAAAAATTGACAATATAAAAGTAGATGAAAGTAGTATCATATCACATCCAACACCAAGTTGTTTTCTCCTACAAGTCACAATATTTTTATTAACTTCCTACTCTCTTCTTTGTTCTCATGACATTATTTTTCTTCATTATCTTCATTTTAAAGAGGAAACTACAAAAATGATGAAAAGAGATATTGAAAAACAAAGAGAGAGGAAGATACCTGAAGATAGAGACAAAATCATGATCGACAAAGAGAGAGACTTAAATATAGATATCACGAAAGAGTTAAGAAGAAGATGAAGAATTAGATACAAGAGAGACATTGTTGTTGAATACTATTAGGATTTGAGTAGGAGTCCCTATTATAGTAGTATGTTTACTTACTAATAAATTATAAATATTAATTCAAATTAATTTTAATATAATTTTATATATCTATATCATTAATATTATGTTAAAATATTTTAAAATTAAAAAAAATATTATTTGAAATAATTTAAAATATTTCTTAAATTTTTTTTATTTCTTTAAAATTTTTGAAACGTTTCGAAATATTTTCATTTTTGGAGTCACCGAAACGGTAACTCAAAATGAAATTTAGTACCTCTGGTACTCAAGATGGAGAGGTTAAGCGACAAATATTATCATTAATTATTGAACCTTCTTAGAAGTTTGAATTAATAAATAAATAAATAAATAAATAATATATATATATATATATATATATATATATATATATATATATATATATATATATATATATATATATATATATATATATATATATATAATCAGAAAGAGTGCTGTGATTTGCCACAAAGGTGGCATCATGTGATTGGCTGCATGGTAAACGAAGGTTGCAGCTGGAGATAGTATTTTTCACGTCTTGCCTGATGTCCATGATTTAATTTTAATTTGATATAAAAATAATTAAAAAAAATACTAATCTCTATACAAATTATGTGAAAATTAATAATTTTTACATAAGATATTTTGATAAAGAAACCATCACTTTTTCATTTAAATAGCCAATAAATATTGGATAATTGAAGTAATTTTTTTCATAATATTATATTTATTTTTTGTGAAAAAAAATGTGTATTTATGTTACTTGCAAAAATGCTACAGTGCCATGCAGAGAGGATGAGACAACGAAGTCGGAGCTGTTAACAAAACCCACTCGTAATAATAAAAAAAGCCGAAATGTATACAAGACTTTTGTGACGCCATAAGTGTGAAAGTAAGTTGTTGTGTAACTGTTTAGCTTAGTGGAACCAAATGATTGGTTGAGAATTCTATTTTATATATATATTATGTGAAATGAATGAAAAGAATACAGAAGAATCTGATAGAGTGTGTACTTTTTTTTTTAGGAGTTACCTTCTTTCGAAGTGAGGCTCCACTTGCCTTACCCTTTCTCGAATACTACACATATCATCTAGTGCTTTCATTGACCATCATGATGGGATCTTTGCAACCTTTAGCCATAGTTCCCAATCGAATGGAAGCCACCCTCACCAAGCTTTTGAAAACCCAATTGGCCTTTAAACATGATATGCACACCATGGCTACTAAAATTTCTACCCTAGAAGCCCAACTTGCGACAACTTCCACATAGCCCTTTGACTCCTTTTCCACCACCACCAACAACCCCGTTCCTCTACCTACTACTGTCAAGCTCGATGTTCCACGGTTCGATAGCTTAGATTCTCTAGGCTGAATCTTCAAAATCACTCAGTTCTTTGAATTTCACAATACCATGGAAGATCAACATATTCGCATCGCCTCCTTCTATATGGAAGGTAAAACTTTAAGCTAGTTCCGGTGGATACATGCTAACGGCCAGATTGTTTCCTAGTACAGTCTCCTTCAATCGTTAGATGTTCGGTTTGCTCCATCGCAATATGATGATCCCAACGGTGCATTATTCAAGCTCTGCCAAACCGGGTCTATATGGGAATATTAATCCCAATTTGAGTCCCTTGCCAACTGAATTGTGGGCCTTCCTCTACCATTCGTTCTCAGCTGTTTCATTTCAAGTCTCCAACCATAAATTCGCTAGGAAGTCCAAGTCCTTCAACCCATTTCACTCACACAAGCCATAGCTTTTGCAAAACTTCAAGAAGATAAATTATGGGACTATCATCTTTGCACCAAACCTCATCCATCACCCTTCAAATTCTTGAAACTATCTCTTTCCCGACCTCCTCTTTGAACACACTCTACTGCCATATTCTCCACCCCCACTCGGACCACACCATCTGCAATAACGGTAAATTTAAGAAAAAATCTAATTAAGAAAAATTTTGAATTAAATAGAGGATTTTGGACATGGAGATAAGAACCGTTGAAAATATGTTTATTTATTACATGGGTTAAAGAATTACAAAGGAAATATGAGAATTTATGTTTCGGGGTCAAAATGTAAATAAGAAAAATTTGCAAAGACCTCCCTCTAAAATTAAATTTTTGCAGAAAGGAGCCCCAGGATATTTTAAGGGTTTCAGCCACTCAAAGGAGGAAAAAATTGAATTTTCTCTCTCTCCTCAGAATTTTCTCTTTTAAAACCCTCAAATTTCTCTCTAAGATTTCTCCACTTCCGGATCTCGGATTTTGACACCACCATCACCAATGGACTCAGGACGAAGAGGTCTACAAATCCATCTAATTGCTTTCTGGAGAATTGGTCAGAGATTGGTTGGAAGAGTGAAAGAAAAATGGCCTAAAAAGGTAATATTCGAAACTCCTATCTGTGGTTCTCAAACACAAAAATTAATATCGTAGATTGATCCAGAAGGTGTCGAAACCTTAGAATCTCAAATTTCAGGATCATGCACCACCACAAGCGCCCCTACACGCCGATTCTTCCTCGACGAGTGAAGTGTACACACAGCTTCCCTTGGTAGCGTGTGAAACTAGACCTGTTTGTATTGACTTGCGTTGACCGAGTTCTCGGAGGCCAAATTTCGTAAATTTGAAATCATTTTCAAGGTTTTTAAACCTTCTGGACTCAATTTTAGGGTTCATTTTGCCAAATTCGGACCAAAAACATGCATTTTAGGGTTGTTCAATTTGGTACCCTAATTTTGTGAGTAGATGATTCTTTCTATGGTTTGCCCTATACTCTTCTTGATCTTTAAGCATGTATATGATTATGTTTATAAAATATTTATATTTTTATATGTTTCTGAAATATATTAAAATTATCTGAAACTGCTTATAATTTGAAATATAATTCAAAAAAAGTATAGTTTTGAAACTGAATTTCTAAACTCATGGTATAGCTGATTTCACATGTATTTTTCATTGAATGGTGATATGAATACTTGTGTATATGAAATTGATTTATAAAGCTATATAATTGCCTTGAGAAAGAGCTTGCATATGTGACAAACCCTGAATAGGTAATTTATGACAGATGAGCTATATTGAAATTAAGATTTTTAAATTATTCTGATAGCTCTGTTTTGGATATTATAGAATATGTGCATATGATAACTTTATGGAGGAATTGTATTAGAAACACTGTCTGCTAACAATAGGTGATATTAGCCCTAGCACACCTTGATATTTCAATCAGCAGGGATGGTGTTAGTTTCGTGTGAAGGCCAACACACGAGATATGATATGTGATGGAGAGCAGGATGTCTCCTATCTGGGCAGAATGCCATATGAGATATGATTTGTCTTTCCTTGCTTTGTGCTTAGGGAATTGCCTATATTAGAGTCCCTTCGCGTGTCCTCTTGAATGGTGGTAGTGCAATACTTTGCTGAGATGCTAAGTATAGGAAAATTTTACACCAACAAAGTACAAAAGGGGTTGAACTCTGATATGGTGGTTCTGATATAGGATCCTCCTAAGATTTTTATAAGAAATGTTTTAAATGCATATCACCGTTTGATTCATGATCATATTATATCATATTTGGATATAAATACTTGAATTGATTTAAACTGGGAATATTTGAAAATGCAGGTCCCATATGGATGTACTTCTGAACTGTAAGTGTTGATATGATAAATTTTAAGTAATGAGTACATCCATATGTTGACCTAAGAGATCATAGGAGGTATTATCTGCTCACTGAGTCGTCAAACTCACTACACGATATTTTTATATTTTTCAGATAAAGATACAGAGGTTGGCCCTACAGATATGTGATTAGCTAGGTGTTATATTATCTGGGTGAGCTTTCGTTATTTCCAAGGCTAGAAATGTTTAAATGTTATGTCATTGTAATCTAGAGTATGTTCTGAATGCCACAGACATGATCTTTACTTCCGTTGTAATATTGTTAAATGTAACTTGGGCATGTATAATTAGCTATACTGAAAACTTATAACGTATGATATTTTTCGAATATGTGACAATGTGAAGCCGTATTCAAATATATAAAGGTAAAGTTATCTATTTATTATGTAGTTCACGTTTCATTAAATTGGGGCGTGACGCCATCATTATCCAATTCCTCCTCAACCTATAAGCCCACCATTAAACGTCTCTCCCTGATTGAAATGCAAGCACGATGGGTAAAGGCCTCTGTTACAATTATGACGATAAGTTTCATTCAAGTCACAAATAAAAACGACAGTTCATGTTGCTTGTGGCTGATCTTGAATTGTCAAAAACTTCAGGACTAAATTTGAAAGAGATATTGCTCGAAGAACTTCATCATCCACTTGACCCTGGCCCAGACGCAGACTCTACTCAAGCCCAAATAAGTTTTTATGCTTTAATAGGTCACTCTGTTCCTTAAACATTAGGGGTAGATGGTTGAATTTCCAATTCTGATTTATCCATTCTCATTGATAGTGGAAGTACTCACAACTTCATTCAAGAATGAATTGCTAGCTTTTTGGGCTTACAAACTCAACGAGCCCAAGGATTCCATGTGGTGGTGGGCAATGGTGATGAACTGTAGTGTTCCTCAATTTGCAAGCAAGTTTCACTAAACATTGGCAACCTTTAGTTTCACGTATACTTGTTCTTGTTACCCATCAGTGGAGCAGATCTCGTATTAGGCGTTCAGTGGTTAAAGACCCTCTGGCCAATTCTCACGGATTATGATTCCTTAACTATGAAGTTTATAAAAGGAGGGAAAATGGTTCAAATATTCGGGAAACCCCAACTTCATCCGGAAGAGGTCAGTTTAAACTAAATGAAACGCATGGCTTACACTGAATCTATTGCTGGCCTTTTTCAACTGTAGATCATACCCACCATGAGCCAGAAGGATGAAGATGTTATGCCACCACCCATTGACTTTGTGCTTAAGAGGTTCCATACCATCTTTGAAGCACCATCCACCTTACCAATTCCACAGCCTACAGACCACCGTATTCCCCTATAGGAAGGATCCAACCCAGTCAATGTTTGTCCATATCGATACCCACACTTCAGAAGCATGAAATGGAAAAGATGATCTAGGAAATGATGTCTTCTAGCATTATACAGCAGAGCTCCAAGCTCTTTTTCTTCCCCTGTCCTACTCGTCAAGAAGAAAGACGACATCTGGCGATTCTACGTTGATTACAGAGCATTAAACTCCCTCACTATCAAGGACCGATTCCTTATTCCCTCTATTGACGAACTACTTGATGAACTCTACGGCACTTAGTGGTTCTCCAAATTGGATTTGCGCTTCAGTTATCACCAACTACGTATGAACAGTGCAGACATCCATAAGACGGCATTCCACACTCACCAGGGTCACTACGAATTCCTTGTTATGCCCTTTGGCCTCTGTAATGCACCGGTTACTTTTCAGGCTACGATGAACACTATCTTCCAACCCTTCCTTCGACAATTTATCATCGTCTTCTTCAATGACATACTCATATATAGTAAGTCCTTAGAAGAGCACATCACCCAATTAGCCACTACCTTCTCCCACCTGTTGTAGCACAAATTCTACTTAAAGAAATCTAAGTGTTCTTTTGCTCAACAAACCATTGGGTACCTGGGCCACATCATCTCGTGGGAAGGAGTAGGACCTGACCCAAAGAAGTTCAGGGCCATGACATCTTGGCCAACACCAGAGACACTTAAAAAATTACATGGGCTCTTCAGTTTGATAAGGTTATACTGGAAATTCGTCAAAGGGTAATGCCTCCATTGTTGCACCATTAACAAATATGCTTAAGAAAGACTCTTTCCTCTGGAACCAACGAGCTCAGCAGGCATTCAAACAACTCAAGATAGCTATGAACTCTGCCCCAGTTCTGGCCCTACCAGACTTTCAACAGACCTTCACCCTCCAAACGAATTCTTTCGACTAAGGAATGGGAGCAGGTTTGCTTTAGCAAGGGCACCCTATTAGCTATTTCAGCAAGAAACTCTGCCCTAAACTGCTCTCAGCTTCCTTTACATCCGCGAATCACATGCCATTACATCTGCTGTCAAACAATGGCGAACGTATCTATTAAGTAGAAGGTTTGTTATTCAAACAGATCAAAATAGTCTTAAGGAACTAATGACTCAAGCAATTCAGAAACCAGAGTAGCATTACTACCTATCCAAACTTTTAGGCTTCGACTATGAGATCAAATACAAATCAGGGTCTAAAAATCATGTTGTCGATGCCCTTTCCCGAGTCCAACTTCTTCAGGCTCAAGTCCTCGGGTTAACTATACCCCAATATGAGTTCTTAACTAAGCTTCGGGAAGAATATACTACTGACCCCACTATGGCCCAATTACTTTAAGAGATACAAGAAAACCCAGCCATACATCCCAACATGCAACTGGTCAGGGCCTTATATTTCCTCATGGGAAGCTGGTTATTGGTCCTCACTCAACCTTCAAAACGACCTTACTAGAAGAGTTTCATACCACGCCTATTAGGGGACATACTGGCATTAATAAAACTTACGATCGACTCAGTGAAAATTTCTCCTGGCAAGGGATGAAAAAATACGTCACCAGCTTTGTCAACTCATGCCTCACATTCCAGCAAACCAAAACAATCACTAAACCCCGTTACGGCCTTTTGCAACCTATCCCAATCCCACAGAAACTTGGGTTGACATTTCTATGGACTTCATAGTGGGACTTCCACCCTTCCATGGCTGTAATCCTAGTAGTGGTTGATTGGCTTTCTAAAGTGGCCCACTTTGGCATATTACCTACACACCACACAGCCGCAAAAGTGGCTGATGCCTTTGTACAAATGGTCTATAAATTACATGGGTTATCTAAAAGCATCATCTCGGATAGAGACCCTGTTTTCATGAACCACTTTTGGCAAGATCTCTTTAAGCTCAGTGGCACCAAGATTCGAATGTCAACAACCTACCACCCACAAAGCGATGGGCAAATCGAAGTGGTCAATCGTCTTCTCCAACAGTACCTGAGGGCCTTTGTTCATGAACAACCCACGCAATAGGGCTGTTACTTACATTAGGCTGAATGGAGTTACAACACGTCCACACATTCATCCACATGCCTCACTCCATACTAAGTGGCTTACGGCAAACCCCCACCCTCTATCCCATAGTACACAACGGGCAGTAGTAACATAGAGGCCAGGGAAACGAAACTCAACACAAGGGATGCTACATTAACCTGAATTCACAAGAAGCTTCTCAAGGCCCAACAAACTATGAAACTATATGCCGACAAGAACAAAAGCCCACACCCATTTAAATTAGGTGATATAGTATTCGCCAAACTGTGGCCATACAGAAAAACTTCAATTTCAGCAGTCAAGGTCCCAAAGCTTGCCAAGAAGTACTGTGGACCCTTCAAAATAACCCGATGCATAGGAGAAGTGGCCTTCGAGTTGGAACTACCCTCAGGGTCCAAAATCCATCCAATCTTCCACACCTCACTGCTTAAACCCTTTCAAGGGAATGAAAACTTACAACCACTCTCACTATCTCTTAAAGCAGTGTTAAACCAATCACTCATCCAATCCCTTGCTGTCCTAGACGTCCAAAATAACACCAACACAACCCAAGTGAAGGCCCTTATTCAGTGGCAAGGATTGTACCCAAAAGAATCCTTATGAAAAAATCTCACTAATGTCATTCGAGCCTATCCTAACTTGCACCTTAAAAACAAGGTGTTTCTGTCAGAGTAAGCAAATGTTACGTGCAAAAATGCTACGGTGCCATGCAGAAAGGATGAGACAATGAAGTCGGAGCTGTTAACAAAACCCACTCGTAATAAAAAGAAGCCAAAATGGATGCAAGACTTTGTGAAGCCATAAGCGTGAAAAGTTGTTGTGTAACCGTTTAGCTTAGTGGAGCCAAATGATTGGCTGAGAGTTCCATTATATATGTATTATGTGAAATGAATGAAAAGAATATAAAAGAAATATTCAGAACCTTTCTTTTCTTTCAGGAGGTACATTCCCTCAAAGTGAGGCTCCACTTCCCTTACCCTTTCTTGAATACTACACGTTTCAATTTACAAGAAAATTATTTAAATATATTGGCCATTTATTAAGAGGGCCCTCCATGAAAAGACTGTTGGTTTTGGGATTAAGTCCCACATCGGTTGGAAGTGGAAAGTGGGAAGGGTCCTTAGGCTATAAAAAGAACCCTCCCCCCTTTGTTTTAGACACACCAAACTCAAGCCTTCTATACTCTTCTAAGGCTTAGTTTTTCTTCTCTCTCTTGTATTGTTTCTCTGAGTAATATATTTGTAGTGGTGTCCGAGGATGTAGGCATAATTGGCCGAACCTCGTTATATTATGGTGTTCTCTTTATTTGTTTTTCTACTTCTTATTTATCATTGTTAGCCATTGTTAAATTTGCTATTGGTGGAAAAATAGTTCAAATTTTCACAACAATTGGTATCAGAGCTTTTTGTTGCGATTTCTCTTGAAAATTTTAGTATGCTCTGTGGTTGTGGTTTTAACTGATCTTCCACATCAGAAAAAATTTCTTGAGATTTTTTTGTGTAATTTGGTGTTAAAATTGCTAGTAATATATTGTCTAAATTAAGTGCATGTTTAGGAAAGTTCTGTCTAAGGAAACTGGTTTTTAAGTGGGACTGTGTGACCCCTCCAGTTTTTCTTGAGAATTTTCCTGGTGCATTTTTTTCTGACTAAATTATTACTGGTAATTTTTTCACTTTTGAGCAAAAATGGCTGATGATAAGGAGCAGACTCAGAAAGCCACAGTTTCCACTACATCAACTTCGGCAGCTTCTTTGTCGTCAATTTTGACGAGATTTGCTATGCCAAATGCAAGATTTGCGGTGGAGATCTTTGACGGTACGGGTCATTTCGGAATGTGGCAAGGTGAAGTTCTAGACGCGCTTTTCCAGCAAGGTCTAGACATTGCTATTGAAGAGGAGAAACCAGATGAAATTGAAGAAAAAGAATGGAAGACTATCAATCGGTTGGCGTGTGGTACTATTCGATCATGCTTTTTCAGAGAGCAGAAATATTCTTTCTTAAAGGAAACTTTTGCAAGTAAGCTGTGGAAGGCATTGGAGGAGAAATTTCTGAAGAAGAGCGGTCACAATAAGCTCTTTATGAAGAAGAAGTTGTTCCGGTTTAGTTATCAACTGGGTACCACCATGAATGATCATATTACTACTTTGAACAAGGCAGTAGCTGATTTAAGAAATCTTGATAAAACTTTCAAAGATGAAGATCTAGCATTGATGTTGTTGTTTTCACTTCCTGAAGAGTATAAATTTATAGAAGCTATGTTACTTCATGGGAAAGAGAAAGTTTCCCTCAGTGAAGTATGTAGTACTCTATATAGTCATGAATTGAGAAAAAAAGACAGGGAGGAAAGCAAGCATGCAAAGGTGGTTGCGGAAGCACTGGTAGTTAAAGGCATACCACAAAGCCAAAAGAAAGGAAGAAGAGAAAAATCTCAGTCAAGAGGCAGACTGAGTAAAGATGAATGTGCCTTTTGTAGAGAGAAGGGGCACTAGAAGAAAGATTGCCCGAAATTGAAAAATAAGGGCAAAGTTGAAAAAGGCAAAACTGTTACAGAATCATGTGCTGCTGAATACAGTGATGAAGATTCAGATCTTTCACTAGTTGCTACAACCTACACAAGGCGATCTGACAAGTGGTTGTTTGACTCAGTATGCAACCAACATAGTTGTCATATCCGGGAGTGGTTCTTTGAGTTCAAAGAAATAGACGGTGGAGTTGTCTACATGGGTAACGATACATTTTGTGAAACAACTGGAATCGGTTCAGTCTACTTAAAGAACCATGATGGATCAACTAGAGTTTTGACAGAGGTCAGGTATGTACCTGACATGAAGAAAAATCTCATCTCTTTGGGAGTCCTAGAATCCAAAGGATTGACGGTGACAATGCGAGATGGAGTTTTGAAGATCACTGGAGCTCTGGTAATGTTGAAAGGCACCTAGAAGAATAATTTGTATTACTATGATGGTAATACAATTGTTGGGACAACTGCAGTTACAACTCTTGATGATGAAGGGTCAGATGCAACTAAGTTGTGGCACATGCGACTGGTGCACGCAGGTGAAAAATCCTTGCAAATTCTGGCGAAACAAGGATTATTGAAAGATGTGAAAACCTGTAAGCTGGACTTCTGCGAGCATTGCGTGATGGGAAAGCAGAAGAGGCTGAAATTTGGCACTGCAATCCATGATACTAAAGGTATTCTGGATTATGTTCACTTTGATGTGTGGGGTCCTTCCAAGATAGCTTCTTTGGGAGGAAAACACTATTATGTTACCTTTGTTGATGACTTCTCTCGAACAGTGTGGGTGTACACTATGAAGTCAAAGGATGAAGTGTTAGACTGTTTCCTTAAGTGGAAAAAGATGATTGAAACTCAGACTGACAAAAAGATCAAACGGTTTAGAACAGACAATGGAGGTGAATATCGAAGTGATCCGTTTGATAAAATTTGTCAAGATGAAGGTAATGTGAGACACTTCACAGTTAGACATACACCAAAACAGAATGGGGTGGCTGAACGAATGAACCAGACATTACTGGAGAAAGTTCGATGTATGCTGTCCAATGCTGGGTTGGGCAGACAATTTTGGGCTGAGGCTGTGAGATATGCAAGCCATCTTGTTAATCGTTTACCATCAACTGAAATTGGTGGTAAAACTCCTTTGAAGGTTTGGTCTGAAAAACCTGTTACTGATTATGATTCCTTACGTGTATTTGGTTCCGCTGCATATTATCATGTGAAGGAATTGAAGTTGGATCCAAGAGCCAAGAAGGCGCTCTTTATGGGGATCACTACTGATGTTAAAGGATACTGCCTCTGGTGTCTTGAAACAAAGAAGATAATCCTTAGCAGAGATGTCACCTTTGATGAATCTGCCATGTTAAAGAAGGATAAAATTCAACAGATCAATGGTACTCCACAGCAGGTGGAGTTTGAAAGGAGAATCGACCCAGTTATGTACAAAGAAGGAGAAACTCCTATAGCAGAAGAGGAGTCAAATGAAGAAGAGGTTCAAACCCAAGAATCTCACCAACAAGAAGAATCGATTGCATTAAGGAAGCCACAACAGGTAAGACACAAACCTGCTTGATTTAGTGATATGGTGACTCACGCATCTATAATAGTGAATGATGAAATTCTTACCACTTATCAAGAAGCAATTCAAAGTTCCGAAGATGAGGAGTGGAGGAATTCTATGTATGAAGAGATGCAGTCTCTTCATAAAAATCAGACATGGAAGCTAGCAAGTCTATCGAAGGGAAAGAAGGCTATTAGATATAAGTGGATATATGCAAAGAAAGAAGGATTTCCTGACAAGAAAAGCATTCGCTACAAGGCGAGATTGGTAGCTAAAGGTTATGCTCAGATGGAGGGAATTGACTACAATGAAGTTTTTTCTCCAGTGGTGAAACATTCCTCCATCAGAATCTTACTGGCCTTGGTAGCTTAACTAGATTTGGAACTAGTTCAACTTGATGTAAAAACTACATTTTTACATGGAGACTTGGAGGAGAAAATCTATATGACTCAGCCGGAGGGGTTCAAGGTTGCTGGAAAAGAAAATATGGTATGCAAACTTAAAAAATCATTGTACGGATTGAAGCAATCTCCAAGACAGTGGTACAAGCGATTTGACAAGTTAATGTTGGGGCAGAAGTACACAAGAAGCAAATACGATCATTGTGTGTATTTGCGCAAGCTACAAGATGGATCTTTTATCTATCTTCTTTATGTTGATGATATGTTGATAGTTTCAAGGAATTCTGGAGAAATTGACAAGCTGAAAGCTCAACTAAAGCAAGAATTTAAGATGAAAGATTTAGAGGAAGTTAAGAAGATTCTCGGCATGGAGATAAATAGAGATAGACGATTGGGGCAACTTCGTCTAACTCAGAAACAATATCTAAGAAAGGTGCTGCAACGTTTTGGTATGAATGAAAAATCAAAACCTGTAAGTACTCCGCTTGCTCCTCATATGAAACTTAGTGATGATTTATCTCCGAAGAATGATGTTGAACGAGAATATATGACAAAAGTTCCTTATGCAAACGCTGTTGGTAGCTTGATGTATGCTATGGTGTGTACGAGACCTGACATTTCACAAGCAGTTGGGGTTGTGAGCAGGTATATGCATGATCCTGGTAAAGGACATTGGCAAGCTGTCAAATAGATTTTACGGTATATTCGGAACACCGTGGATGTTGGGTTGTTATTTGAGCAGGATAAAAAGATTGGTCAATATGTAGTTGGATATTGTGATTCCGATTATGCTGGTGATTTTGGACAAACGAAGATCAACTACCGGTTATGTGTTTACACTTGCAAAGGCACCGGTTAGTTGGAAGTCAACTTTGCAGTCAACAGTTGCTTTGTCTACAACAGAGACAGAGTATATGGCTATTACAGAGGCTGTTAAGGAGGCTATTTGGCTTCAATGATTGCTGAAAGACTTGAGAGTTGATCATAAGCACATCAAGGTGCATTGTGACAGTCAGAGTGCTATTTGTTTAGTAAAGAACCAAGTTTATCACGCACGTATGAAGCATATAGACGTTCGATATCATTTTGTAAGGGAGATTCTGGAAGAAGGTGATATACTACTTTAGAAGATCCAGACAGCTGAAAATCCTGCAGATATGATGACCAAGATAGTGACATCGATCAAGTTTCAACATTGTATAGATTTGATCAATATTGTGAAGATTGCAGATGGATAGCACTCTAGGTGCATTTGAAGACACTTCTAGAGATAGTATTATTGTGAGAGAAGACTTTGTAATTGTTGTTTGGGACTTTATTTCCAAGGTGGAGATTTGTTGGTTTTGGGATTAAGTCCCACATCGGTTAGAAGTGGGAAGTGGGAAGGGTCCTTAGGCTAGAAAAGGAACCCTCCCCCTTTGTTTTAGACACACCAAACTCAAGCCTTCTATACTCTTCTAAGGCTTAGTTTTTCTTCTCTCTCTTGTATTGTTTCTCTGAGTAATATATTTGTAGTGGTGTTCGAGGAAGTAGGCATAATTGGCCGAACCTCGTTATATTCTGGTGTTCTCTTTATTTGTTTTTCTACTTCTTATTTATCATTGTTAGCCATTGCTAAATTTGTTATTGGTGGAAAAATAGCTCAAATTTCCACAACAAAGACAATATCTTATCTAATTACAACTTATCATACGATGGAGTAAGATGTGTGGCCTAAATGAGTAGAAAGTGAATTTAATTTTTCTATCACTTATCCAAACGTCATCGTATGCCTTTTAGGAATTACAAGACTTACCATGAAATCTATTGTGATTTTGTTCCATTTTTATTTCGAAATTTCTATGTAACGTTATACTAATTTTTGATATTCAACATTTACTCTCTTGTATTATAAACATCTTGCCACAAAATTTCCTATAATGATTTTTGTCATGTCTCTACACCAATACAACTTCTTAGGATCTTGGTACATTTTGGTCGGTTTGGGATGCATAGCGTAAGAGAACAATGAGCCGTTTCCATACCTTAACCCTTCAACAGCTAGAACTAAATTCAATCTTGATATCGTACAATCCCTTCCTCATTCTTTCTGAATTTGACTCTTTTTCTTTATTTACTTGTTCTTTCTTAGCAAATACCTGTGATCCAAAGCTTTTGGTGCTTTAATTTCTTTCACAAAGGTGGATTTAACCTCATTGAACGTGAGGTAAAAGCAACCCATATTCAGAAACTTCAAAGGTTGGCCATACACCTCTTTAGCTCCTGAATGATGGGTCTCCTTTCTACTGATAAATGGAAGATACTGCCTCAAAGATTTTCTGTCTAATGCATTTGAGGTCACTTTATCCTTTTCAAGATGATATAAGATAGCACAATTATAGTCATCAAAAAGTTTCACCTATCACCTCAGCCTCAAATTTATATCTCTCTATTTGAAGATATATTTAAGACTCTAGTGATCTCAGTAAATTTCACAAACCTTCTCATCCAAGTAGCGTCTCAATGTCTTAAGAGAAAATATCACTGCTGGATCTTAAAGTCATGTGTAAGATATATTTGCTTGTGTCTTTTTAATTGCCTTGAAACATAAGCTATTACTCAACAAGAAAAGTATAAATATTAGTTTTTTTAAATTAAATTTTAGATCTCTACAATTATTATAAGTGCTACTAAATTTTTCGTTTGAATTAAAATTTGATTAAAAAAGAACCATGAATTATTTTTATATATCTCATTTTTTTCCAATAGGGAGGCTACTCCAACATTTTAAAGTCAAAGTATATTTGAAGTAGAGTTTTTAAGATATTTTATAAATCGCTTTCTAAAATTACAAAATTTAAATTTAAATTTATAAACAAAATATTTTGATCTTCTAACTCCACTTTGTTACAAACTAAACTTTCTCCCTATCATCATAAGTGGTACCTAAATTATGGGGCGCAAGCCCTTGGCGGAAATTGAGGAACGGGTATAAATCATTAGCAAATTGGAAAACGACAGGTCAACAAGAAAGACCACTAATCGTTGGTCTGAGTGAGAAGAAGCAAGGGAAAAGGGCTTCACGTGATTCTGATAACATCACTGGATCATTAAAAGGATAGAAAAAATTGCAGCCAAACACTTAAAACCCCACATACATCCAACCGAGATATTTTTGTGTGCCTAAATCAAGGATTGCCTGAACTAAAAGACCATCGCCAGCAAATAATAGGAGAAATCAGGAGCAACATGGATTACTGTGTGAAGCAATGAGAAGCAAAGCAAGACTATCTGCCACGTTAGATAAGCCATGAAGTGTTCCACAATGTGATAGAGAATAGAAGATCTGTAAATTATAAACCCAACATTTGGAATACGACTTCCTTCAGTCGCTTACCAGCAAATATGATGTGAGACTTGCTTGTAAGTATCTTATTTTTGTTATTCTTAATTGTTTATTTGATTCGTTATACACTCATATATAAATAGAGCTTATCATGGTCATATTGAAAGATTAATACGTCTTCGTTAATTTTTAAGCAGTTTTAGCGTAAAAGTGAATAAATTTCTATATAAAATAATGTTTAAAACTCAATCTGCAATAAGGTCTATCCATAAAATAATATATTTTATTAGAGCATTTCATTTTTTTTTTCATCAGCTACTAATTTCTTTTCTTTTCATAAACTTCACTAATTTATGTATGTATTAAATTTATGACAAATATAACCAAGGTTTTGTGTTATACGCTCTTACAATATTATACATATTTTTTAGATTTATTATCATGCGAACAAAAGTTGTTTGTCAGATAGTCTTATAATATTTTACATTAACTTTTTTAGAGAAAAACATATAAGAGTTAATGATAAAATTAATTTACAATTATTCTATATTTTTTTAAGAACCGATGATATTTTCGAAAAATAAAATTTTGGGTGAATTATTTTTCATAGATCATTTTTTATATTTATTTTAAAAATTATTTTCCCAGTCCCACATCTTTTATTGTTTTCAACGAACTTTGTACAAGGCAAGGCGTAAGCGCTTGACGTGGATCATGTTACGGCAGAAACTTAATAATAAGAAAATAAACAAAAAAAGAAAAAATTGTGGCCAGAAATGAGAAACCAGTCAGATAATGAAAACAACGGAGATTTTTTTTGGGGGGGGGGGGGGGGGCCTATATAAAGAAGTAAGCTTTCCCCAAACTAGGAGGTCATCAGTCATCACCAACAAAGAATTATAGAAGAAATCAGGAGCAACATGGAATACTGTTTGAAGCAATCAGAAGCGAAGGAGGACTATTTGCCATGTGAGATGGGACATGAAGTGCCTCTCAATGTGATGGAGAATAGAAGATCTGCAAATTATAAACCCAACATTTGGAAATATGATTTCCTTCAGTCACTCACCAGCAAATATGATGTGAGACTTGGCCTTATAGATTTATGTTGGATATTTTTTTTCTTGTTTATAAATTATTTTACTCGTTTATTTGGTTTCAGCAGGAGTATACTAGAAGTCCAACAACCAAACCTTTTCTTTTAAAATATTCATAAATTTTGCTTTAATAGATTTATTTATTTTTCATAAAATTCACTAATAATATATTAAATTCGATTTGAATATGAAAAGAAAGCTAAGATATTATTAACAATATTTTTGTTGTTGTTGTTTATTCTTAAATTTGATTTATAAGGCAGATTTTAATAAGATTTTAACTTTATACATACCATTGAAATATGAGATTGTTTTTTGTGCATTGGGTACATGACCCATAAATGGTCAAAATTCAAGCTTTACAAACATGCGTCCTAAATTGTACGCAATAGTTTTTGTTTTGAAATATAATCTTAAAACTTCAAGTGGCTTTCACTTTAATTTTTAAATCTTTTCTACTTATATATTATAATATTTGGAAGCCAAGTGTACAATACATTTATACATTACTTGATCTTTCTACTTTGTCATCCAATATTTTCAACCAATTAATAAATTTTCAAAGTGACACTTTACATCTAACCTGATGTTTCATCAAATCCAGTACCATAATATATTACAGTTCTTCAGATTATACCCATAAAAAGCAATCTTATTCTTTCCTAAAATGAGAAAAATATCTATAAATAAATAAAGATTACTTTCATTGTTTCCTTGTCGCTTTCAACATGATATAGCAATAATTTCAATCCTGGCTATCCGCTTAAAAATTATGGCCTATATATCATCCGTACTACTTCATCATTTTTCTCATTTGTATCTTTTTCCTTTGACCAATGAAATAAAATAAAATAAAGATCCTAACTTGAGTTTTATTAAATCATTTTATTGTTGTGAATTTATACATAGAATGAAGAATTTGGCATGAGGATGGAGAAGCTAACAAGTAAAGCAAGATTTCTCTTTGTTCAAGAGATGGGTGTTTTGCCCAAGTTAGAGTTGGTTGCTGCCATCCAGCATCTTGGTCTTGCTAACGTTTTTGAAGACGAAATCAACGAAGCTCTAGAAACCATAGTCTCTGTGAAGAACCGCAATTCAAGTGTAGATGAGAATTTGTCTAGCGCTGCACTATGCTTCAGGCTTCTTAGGCAGCATGGATATGAAGTTTCACCAAGTAAATGTCTTTTACACTCTGTAAATTCTTGAACATGTTCACCGCTGATCCAGAAAACTAATTAACTTCCTGATGAATGTTGAAAACTCAGATAAACTAGGTAAATTCTTAGCTGGCAAGGGTGCTGTGCCGAAGAAAATATCATTTCCTGGTGATGTTAAAGAGATGATCGAGCTTCTTAAGGCCTCATACTTATCTTTCGAAGGTGAACATATCTTGGATGAAGCTGAAACCTTCGCTATTAACTCTCTCACGGATGCTTCAACAGAGTTGCATTCTGACCTCGCTGAACAAGTGGTCCATGCCTTGGAGCTTCCATTTCATTGGAGAGTACAGTGGTTTGACGTCAAATGGCACATCAAGGAATACGAAAAGAAGCACATGAACTCTAGTTTACTTGAGCTGGCTAAACTAAACTTCAACATGATTCAGGCCAAACATCAAAAGGAAGTCAAGGAATTATCCAGGTAATTTTGCACCATTAAAAAAAATGAAGTTACTAATTGAAAAAATGAAGTTCAGTGCTTGGAAGCAGATATTTTAGTTCAATTACTTTTCTTGTACCATAAAAAAAAAAATGAAGTTACTAATTGACTTTTATGGCACCTTTAGGTGGTGGAAAAATTTCGGTCTTGAAAAAGACTTGAACTTTGCAAGGGATAGATTGGTTGAAAGCTTCATGTGTTCAGCAGGAGTTGCTTCTGAACCCAAGTTCAGATCTTTACGGAAATGGCTCACTAAAGTTATAACTTTCGTATTGGTGATAGATGATGTTTATGATGTATATGCCTCATTTGAAGAATTGAAGCAGTTCACAATTGCAGTTAATAGGTTCGTAACTTTCTACCACTATTATCCACTGAGGAGTTATGGCCTGGCTGGCCGTGTTATAAAGTTTCTACTTTTTTGAAAATCGGTTTCATAATATTTTTTTTTATGTGCTTTAAAAAATTAGTTAGTGTTTGAAAAAATATTTCACCAATCCCTTTAAACATTTTTATTAATGTTTAAGATAAAATTTATATATATTTTTATTTGGATAAGGCTACTTTTCTAAAAAGAATATTAGATTGTACTTTTGATTGTATTTTATAAAAAAAGGCACTTTAGAGTTTCATGCAGCTAAGCAAGGGAGATTACAAGCTTTTCTATAGAGAAACTCATTGGCAAAGACACAATCTAACAAAGATAGTCAAACTAAATCAATAAGGAGCAGCCATGTTCATATGTCAGAAGTAGGATCCACCAAAGAGTTTTTGCAAGTAGGCCCTACTTCTAAAATGTGCTTGTTACCTCTCTTATTAGTGTTTGGTCAGACAATGAGAGGTTGAAATTTTTTTTTTTTAACTTAAAACTTAGGAGAGTTCGAACTTACGCCACTTCGTTTTGAGGGATGCTAAGTTTATCGCCGAGTCACACATATGCATCTCTCTTTATAAGTTTAGTCAAACTATCCTTAATAGATTTTGAATGTGACAAAATTTACTTATGTTTCGGCAGGTGGGATGCAAAAGAACTTCAACAACTTCCAGAGTGCATGAGGGTTTGCTTCCAAGCACTCAATGATGTCACCATTGAAATTGCTTGTGAAATTGCTGGGGAACACAACATTGACATGGTTTTACCATACATAAAGAAAGAAGTACTAAACCAGTCCCTTCTTGTCGTTCTCAAATCAATTTTGAATGGATAGAAATGAAGTATGAAACAAAGTTTTAATCTTGATGATCCCTTTCTTCTACAGTGGATAAACTTTTGCAAAGCTTTATATGTGGAAGCAAAGTGGTACAAAGAGGGTTACACACCATCATTGGAAGAATATCTCAACAATGCTTGGATTTCATCTTCAGGTCCAGTGATTCTTCTGCATGCATATTTCGCTACGACGCATCGACAAACAGATCAGATCGACAATTTTCTGCTGAAAAACCAAGAATTAATCTACAATATCTCTCTTATAATTCGACTATGCAATGATTTAGGAACCACAGCGGTAATTTTTTTTGCTTGTTATACATTTTATTATTTTGTTTTTATTTTCTGTCATTATCGAAAATGTTAAGACAAAAGTTAGATGTAATTCATTAACTATTTGTTATCAAGTTCTTCAATTAAACTTAAACTATATTTTGTGAATTTTTTTATAAGTAAACTGTCATCTTTGATCCCCGAAAGAATCAGACATCATTAATTTAATATTTAAAAAATAGTTGACACTATTTAAGTCATAACATTTAAAAAAATACATTATTTCATGTGTGTTTAAAAGATATTAAGAAATGACAGTATTGCCTAAGTGAGTCAACTTTGTTCAGCATGAAACTTAAATTGTTAATATTGACTACTAAAATCATATGGAAGAAAAATGCATCGTTTTTAATAAAATAAGAATTAAGGGTATGTTTGTTTCTAATTTTTAAAAACTATTTTCTGTTTTCAGAATAAAAAAATTCGTTTGATAACTATTTTCTATTATTGTTTCGAAAACAAGTTATGAAAACAAGTTGTTTTTAAAACAGAAAAATAAAAAAAGTTGTTTTTGTTTTCTACTTTTGTTTTCAGAACAACAAAAAAAAGCAAAAAAAAAAAATAATATATTTTCAAAACATTTTATCAAACGAATTTTTTTTTTATTTTGCAGAAACAATTTTTAAACACAATTTTTAAAAATAATTTTTAAAAATAAAAAAATAAAAACAAAATCAAACAAACTCTAACATTTTATAACATTTTAAAAAATTGTGTTCTGCTTCTAAATTTTTAACAGTTCACGTCATCACGTTCAATATGGAACAAAGTTAATTAGTTCACATGATCAACTCTGTTAATATCTTTAAAAAATATTTACTGTTGAACATTAAAATAATATAATTTTAAAAAAATTAGAACTAGTTTGATAGAATATATTTTTGAAAAACTAAATTGATAATAATAGTAACCTTGAGTGATCTACTCGTTTTTGTTCAATTCAGCTGCACATCAATATTAAACTTTGTTTACATATCATAATTTATTTTATTGAAAAAATACAGAATGATAAATATATATTTATATAACAGGCTGAAAGAGAAAGGGGTGATGCAGCTTCAGCAATCCTATGTTATATGAATCAAATGGATGTGTCGGAGGAAGCCGCAAGAGAGCTTGGAAGAAAATAAATGAGCACTGCTTCAGCCACGTTGCTTCATCACAATCCTTCGTTACTCTAGCCACAAATGCTGCTCGTGTGGCACATATCCTTTACCAAAATAACGGGGATGGGTTTGGTACCCAAGATGAAGACGTCAAGCGACAAATATTATCATTAATTATTGAACCCTTTCTAGAAGTTTGAATAAGAATATATTATTTACTTTTTCGCCTTGATTTTGAAATCAGAAAGCGTGCTGTGATCTGCCACTATGTGAAAGGTGGCATCATGATATTGGCTACACAGTAATCGAAGGTTGCTATTAAAGATTGTCGTTTTCACGTCTGCCTGATGTCCATGATTTAATTTTGATATAAAAATAATATATTTATAATTTGGAGAAATACTAATCTTTACACAAATTATGTGAAAATTAATAATTTTCAGATAAGATATTTTGACGAAGAGACCGTCACTTTGCCATTTAAACAGCCAATAAATGTCGGGACGTCGAAGTTTTTCTTCATAATATTATATTTAATTTGTCGTGAAAAAATGTGCATTTATAAGAAAATTATTTGAATGTTCTGACCGTTTTTCAAGCGGGGCCCTCCGCGAAAAGACACTGTCTCGTTTAATTACAACCTATCATATGACGGAGCCAGACGTGTGGCCCAAACCAGTAGGTCTTAATTAATCTATCAACAGTTATTTATCCAAACGTATACCCTTTGGAAATTACAAGGGACCTATCGTGAAATCTATTGGGATTTTGTCCCACTTTTACTTTAAAATTTCTAAGTTTTAAAGAAACCTTAAACTAATTTTTTATGCTCAGTCTGTCGTATAATAAATATCTTGTCACAAAATTTGCTCTAACAATTTTTGTTATGTCTCTCCATCAATTAGAGTACTATTTTTTTAATCAAAATAATTAAATTATTTTTATTTTTAAAATTATAGACATAAAATAAAATTATTAAAATAAAATAAAATATTTATTAAAAAATTATATTATTTTAATTAAAATTATTATATTACAAAATATTTCGATAAAAATATTTTTATTTTAAATTATTTTGATAAAAATATTTTTATTTTAAATTATTTTTTAATTATTTCGATAAAAATACTTTTATTTTGATGAAAAAATACTAAATTAATTTAAAAAATAAAAAAATTGACAATTTAAAAATAGATAAAAGTATCATCACATATCATTTAATACTAAATTATTTTTTTCTATAAGTCACAATATTTTTATTATCTTCTTATTCTCGTAATATTTTTTTTTCATTGTCTTCATTTTAAAAAAAGAACTACAAAAATAAAAAATAAAAAGATTGAGAGATAAAGAGATAAAGGTATATGAGAGAGATATCTAAAAATAGAGGCAAAATCATAATCGACAGAGAAAGACTAAAAAATAGAGACTACAAAAAAATTAAGAAAATAGAGAGATTAATGAAAAAAAGATGTTGTAGTTAAATACTATTGAAATTTGAATTAGATTTTTTATTATAATTGTATATTTATTTACTATTTAATTATAAACATTAATTCGAATTAATTATAGTATAATTTTATATATTTATATTATTAATATTATATTAAAATCTTTTAAAATTAAAAAATATCTTATTTAAAACTTTTTTAAAAAAATTTATTTTTGTAAAATTTTTAAAACTTTTAAAATATTTTTAATTTTAGAATCAATGAAAACAGCAGTTTAAAATAAAATTTAATAACTCGCCACCAATACATCTCAAAATGCTGTTTAAATAGGGAGGTTACTCCAATATTCTAAAGCCAATGCATATTATAAGTCTCAACAATAGTTTATATTATACTTACAAATCATTTTCAAAAGAGACTATTAGTCTTATAAGCAAAATATTTTTATCTTACCAACTGCAAACTCCAGTTGTTATAAATTAAAATATCCCCTATCATCATAAGTGGTACCTAAATTATGGGGTGCATGCCCTTAACAGAAATTCAGGAATGAGTATAAATCATTAGCGAATTGGAAAACGACAAGTCAACAAGAAGGACCACTAATTGGTGGTCTGAACGACAAGAACATTTATAGTTATGATCCTTGTATGAGGCAAGGTAAAAGGACTTCACGTGGTTCTGTTAACATCACTGGAGCATTAAAAAAATAGAAAAAATTGCAGCCAAACAGTTAAAATCCCACATTCACCAACCAAGATATTTTTTGGCGCCTAAATCAAGGATTGCCTAAACTAAGAGGCCATCACTTGCAAATAATAGGAGAAATCAGGAGCAACATGGATTACGGTTTGAAGCAATCAGAAGCAAAGCAAGACTATGCCATGTGAGATAGGCCATGAAGTGTTCCACAATGTGATAGAGAATACAAGATCTACAAATTATAAACCCAACATTTGAAAATATGACTTCCTTCAGTCACTTACCAGCAAATATGATGTAAGACTTGCTTATAAATATCTTATTTTTGTTATTCTTAATTGTTTACTTGATTCTTCATACACTCATATATAAATAGAGCTTGTCTTGATCATATTGAAAGATTGATATGTCTCTGTTTATTTTTAAGGAGTTCGAGTCTAAAATTGAATAATTTTTTATATAAAATAATGTTTAAAATTCAATCTGCAATAAGATCTATCCATAAAATAATATATTTTATTAGAACATTTCATAATTTTTTTCGTCAGCTACCAATTTATTTTCTTTTCATAAATTTCACTAATATATGTATATATTAAATTTGATTTGAATGAGACAGGAGTAAGCTAAGATATTTTATGACAATAATTTTTTCTTATTGAATTTATTAAAATTTGTGATTAATAACTTGGATAGACCATTCCTTGTCATAGGTTTCACTTCACTCATTTTTATATGATTTTAACTTTTCCAAGTTGAAGGCGCAATAAATATGCATAACCAATTAAATGAGAAATTATTACTGTACAGAATGTATATGCGATTCGAGTTCCAATCCCAATTGAAAAAAAAATGAATAAAAAATAATGCATATGCAATCTGGTCATGATTTAAATGGTAGAAGTGCCGTATATGGATCCACTTTTATAGGTTGAAATTTGGCCGTCCATTGCAAGCATTGCTCAGCATAATTTCTCTTAAAATATTACCTTTAAATTAAAGATCTTGAAGCAATTCTTGTGTCAAGTCATATTTATATATTCTGTTCAAACATTTTCCACAAATTAATAAGTTTTGGAACTGAGACTTTATTTGACCAAATTTTATCAACTTAAGTATCACATATACGTTACCTATCAAAAGTAATCTTATTCTTTGCTAAAATGAGAAAAATACCTGTATAAAAAAATTTTATTTTCATTGTACTCTTTACCTTATCTATCTTTTTCAATATACAAAAATAAAGACATATTTAGTTTGTAAAAATATTTTTTATATTTTTAAAAATATGTTTGATTTATATTTATATTTTTATTATTTTTTAATTATATAATTTTATTTTATTTTATTTTTATTTTTATTATTATTATTATTATTTTATATAAATAATAAATAACTAAAAATTTTAAAAACGTTTTTTTAGTATTTTTAGAATTTTTAAAAATTGAAAAAATATTTTTTAAAAATAAAAATAATAAAAAATAAATAAACGTATTTTTATACATATTTTTAATTTTTAATAAAATTAAAAATTAAAAATAAATAAACTAAACATGCATTAGTTGTTTCCACAAAGTAAGTTATTTTTATATATCTATGTAATCCAGGCTGTCAGCTACAGACTAAAATTTATAACTTATCTACAGGCTGTCTTTGCTAACCTTGTTGCACAAGTGGTCCATGCCATGGAGCTTCCATCTCATTGGAGAGTACAGTGGTTTCACGTCAAATGGCACATCAGGGTATATGAAAGGAAGGACATGAAATTCATTTTACTTCATTTGGCAAAACTACAACATGATTCAGGCCAAGCTTCAAAAGGAAGTCAAGAAATTATCCAGGTAATTTTGTACCAGATCAGTCAATTTCAGTGCTTGATTAGGAATAGACACTTTAGTTAAAGTATTTTATTGCACCATGAAAAAATTGTTAACTCGAATATTAATTATATAAAATTATTAAAACATTCTTTTAAATATAAAAAGAGGATAAAATAAAATAATATTTTAATAATTTTATATAATTATCGTCAAAATTAATATTTAATTTATATAGTAAGTGGCTTAAATGCAGGGCAACATATTCTTTTAAGGGTCAATTGCAAAGGAGTAAGAGAAAAAGAAGTACAACTAAATGTAAAGATAAAAGTGAAATCATAATTTTCTTTTAAAAAATAAAGTTACTAATTGACTTTTGTGGCTCTGTGAGTGGTGGAAGAATCTTAGTCCTGACAACTATTTTAGCTTTGCAAGGCATAGATTGGTTGAAATCTTCATGTCTGCATCTGGTGTTGTTTCTGAATCCAACTTCAAATCTTTAAGGAAATTGTAGTGTGCCGTGGTTTCAAACTAATATATTTTGTTTTAATGGTTATATTGCATGCAAAATATTTATTAATTTTTTTCAATAAATGTGTTTTATTTATACAATCGTGTTTTAATTAAATCTTAAATAATAAATTTTATGGTTTCAAAAATACAAATGAGATTTTATTAAGAAGAAATAGATGCTTGAGTTATGAGAATATATATATATATATATATATATATATATATATATATATATATATATATATATATATATATATATAAATATGATAGAAATTGGACACGTCAAATTTTCAAATTTTTTTCCTAAAATTTTCTGATTTATTTGAGATTTCAACTTTACCCTTTTTTATTGAGTTAAACTTCTAAAATTCTAAGGTGAAAATAGACGAAATTCCCTTTAGTTTTAATTTTTTTATTTTTCCCTTTTCTTCTCTCCCGGCCGGAGGTTCCAGCACTCTCCCGAAGCATTTTTTATTTTTTTTTTGCTTCATTCCGTTGCTGCGTTCTTCCTCTTGTGCGCCTCTTCCCTCCATATTTCAAGTTCAATCAAACCTCCATACATGAAGCAATAAAGTACCATGAGATAGCATGAGTTGAAGGGGGTTTTATCAGCTTTTATTCCTTGCAAAAAGTAGCAGTTTTAGGTGATTTTTTGAGGTAAGAAATCCGAAATTTTCTGATTTTTGGATTTTCTCTAGTTCTCTTGACTCCAGAATGACGCTTAGGAGGTTAGATAACTCATACACGGTGATTTTTTTCTGATCAAATAACAAATTTTTGAATAAAAAATCATAAAAATTTTCTTCAATAAACATTTTTTTTTATCTATGTGAATAGTTAGTCATTTGTTTATATGTTTTATTTTTTTAATCTTCATTTTACAAGTTTTAAAACTAACCAATTTAGTTTAAATTTATTTTCTTCTTATTTATTCACATATGCAAATTAAGTAATATTACATTTCTGATTTTAAAATAAACAGACGTATTAGTCATTTCGAGCATTTAAATTGCATCATTCATATCATAAAATCTCTTTGAATTCAAATTCATCCTAACATCTTTTAAATATGCTATAATTACACATTTACATATTGTCATTTTCTTTCTATCTTATTTTCTGAAATTTCTATAATATAATATCTTCCAAAAGTTTGATTGATTAAACTTCAAGTTATATGGATACCACAAGCTTTCTAGTACCTTATATACATATACAATTATGTATTTAAATTTATTTAAAATATCAACATTTACTTGTTATATATGAAGCTTAAGAAATTTCTTATTGACAAATTTTTGTCTTATAGTTTAATATAATCCAATAAATTATTTAAGTTCCGTAATTCCAACCTTATATCGTTTACCAAATAGATCGTAATACAATCCTTCAAACCTATACTTATGTAGATCTTCATATATATCTCTTAGATATTAACATAGGTCAATACTATCTTAACATGAAACTTAACTTGTTTTCAAATAATTATTGCTAAACCTTTCTTATGCTTTGTTTATATACTCATTAATCAACTATTAAGTTACTCATATAACCCCTTAAATTCTTCTAGAGAAACAACTCTTCAAGTTCACCCCTGCAACCTAATTATTTATCTTTGACATACTTTAATCTCACAAATCATGCCTATTTTTGGATATCCTTAAATCAATCATGATAGCTAATACACCCAAATGTGCTCATTCTATGCTCTCGACAATTTGATCAATATTCACCCACACACACATATCTATATCCATACTTACTTTAATTAACCTAAATTTTGTTTAATGATCGCACTCTCTTCCTTCACTAACACAACTTCCATTTACTAAAGCAATGCTCTACGGATCTCTTAGCATCTTATATATATAAACCTCAATTTCAAAGCACTCCTTTACACTAGGCACCAACATTAAAAATCCAAACTTACTTGCAACTAGATTATTTATTCCTTTAGATAACACTAATACATAAAGTCTTAATTCAATTAACTTAAGACACAATCTTAATATACCCATGATGTTCTCTTTAAGACTTCAACTTCCTTTCCAAAATGTTCCTCTAGCTTATGCATACCCAAACTTCTCCACGGCACCTTAATTCATCATTCTAGAATTTTTCCTAAACCTTTCAAAATTTCTAGTGATCTAAATTATTTCCAAACCTCTTCTAGCTATCCTAATCAGCTAAATTCATAACAGATCATGGACAACTCCATTAGAAATACCTCTTAGTTCACAAGCCCATCTTTGTTTTTTCCATACCATAACTTAGATCATGCAAAACCCAACTTATAAGGATCTCGTAACACTTTCCATAATTAATTTCATTACTTTCATAACAAGTATCAAGCAGTGCTTTTATTAGTAATCTACCATCAAAAGCCAAATCTCAAAATACCCCACATACACACAAATAAATAAATAAATAAATAAATATATATATATATATATATATATATATATATATATATATATATATATATATATATATATATATATATATATATATATATATATATATATATATATATATATATATATATATATATATATATCCAACCTCGTACGCTACCAAACCATCAGCTCACTTATGTACGTCATGTTGGTAATAGGAATAGAGATTAATCAAAACTCTTCTTCATGTCATAATTGACATTATTTACTTATCATTTTCGAGTTGGACTAGTCTAGTTCTTCTAAACTTTTTTTCCGAACCAATTGGATTATTTGAACCTGTATTTTGTGCTCTATGATTTTAAAAATTATTTTATATACGATAAAATATTTTATTCTTAAAAATTATATTTTTTAAAAAATATAATTGATAAAAATAATAATTTTTAAAAATTTATAAAATGTATTTGGTTAGTTTTTAAAATCATTAAGAATTTTTAAATAATATTTTTTAGTAATTTTTATTTATATATATAATTTTTAAAAAATACCATTATTTATTTATTTTTTTAAAAAAATTTGTTTATCTTTTTAACAAAAAATATAATAAATTATTGTTAATAATTTATTAGGTTTATATTAGTTTTAAATTTATTAAAAAAATATTAACAATTACATTTATTTTTACATAAAAAAATTTACATAAAATATTAGATGATAAAATTATATTTTATTTTTTATAAGAATTTCTACTTTAACGAAAATCACCAATTTTCATTTTTCTTCGTAGTAATTTTAGTTTAAAAAAAAGTTTCAAAAATTAAATTTTTTTTAGAATCATGATTTTTATTTTAAAGTCAAATAAAGCAATCTTCAATTTCTATATTAATATTTTTAAAAATTTTAAAAATTTTCTTCTATCAAACACTCTCTAAAAAATTTGAAGCAAAAAAATTCAATTGTTTATATACTATTTACACAAATATAAAATATTGTTCACTACACTGATTATCAAAAAAAAAATTTCAATTTTTGATTTGAAAATGTGTTATCTTATAAAAAAAAAATTCTCATACATGAGTTATTTAAAACCTATTTATTTTTTATTTTAAAAAATTATTTTTTATTTTTAATTGTTTAAAATAAAAAAATTCATTTAGTAACTGTTTTTTATTATTTTTTCGGAAATAAGTTGTTTTTAAAAAATAAAAATAAAAATAAAAATAATTATTTTATTTTTTATTTTTATTTTCAGAATATAAAAAATTAAAAAATAACATTTTTTAAAACAGTTTATCAAATAAATTTTTTTTATTTTTATTCTTTAAAATAATTTTTAAACATAATTTTTTAAAATAAAAAATAAAAACAAAAATTAAACAAATCTTTAATCTCCTAGACATGATTCTAAAGTCAATAGAACCCAGAAACATCCAAAAATTTGAAAATTTTGGATTTCTTACCTAAAATCGTCACCCAAATTAAACTGCTACTTTTTGCAAGGAAGAAAAGCTGATAAAACCCCCTTCAACTCATGCTATCTCATGGTACTATATAGCTTCATGTATGGAGGTTTGATTGGGCTTGAAATATGGAGGGAAGAGGCGCACAAAGGAAGAATGCAGCAAAGGGAATGAAGGAAAAAAAATTGCTCTGGGAGAATGCTGGAAGCTGTGGCCAGGAGAGAAGGATGGGAAAAAAAAAAAAATTAAAACCAAGGGCAAATTTGTCTTTTTCCTCCCCAGATTTTTAGAAGGGTAGATTTGGGATTTTAATGCAACAAAAAGGGGTAAAGTTGGAATCTCAAATAAATCAGAAATTTTTAGAAATTTTTTTTTTAAAATCTCATGTGCCCAATTTCTATCATATTTCATGAAAAAAAAATATTTTCCTCAAAGCTCAAGCATGTAATCCTTCTTAGTAAAATCTCATTTGCATTTTTAAAACCATAAAATTTATTATTCAAGATCAAATTAAAAGATATTTGTATAAATAAAACACATTTACTAAAAAAGACTCATAAATATTTTGCATGCAATATATCCATTAAAACAAAATATATTAGTATGAAACCACGGATATTACAGAAATGGCTTACTAACGTGATAAATTTTATATTGGTGATAGATGATGTTTATGATGTATATGCCTCATTTGAAGAATTGAAACAGTTCACAATCGCAGTTGAAAGGTTTGTATTATATTGCCCGCTAAGAGTTAGGATCTGTTTGGCTGTAGTAAAAAGTTTTTACCTTTGAAAATTGCTTTTATAAAAGTAATATTTTGAAAATAGTATGGCTTAAAAAATATATTTTAATAAGTACTTTTAATAAATTTATATAAATGTTTGAGACGATATTTGTAGTTTTTTTTATCCGAGTAAAGGTATTATTGTTTAAAAATATTAATTTCTACTTATGATTCCGATTAACAAGAAAAGTTCAATTTCTTTAATTTCTCATAGTGGAAATACATAAATTTTGTTATAATTTAACAATAATTTTTTTATCTGCTAAAATGCAGACATAAAGTGAAAATAATGTTTTTTTCTTCAACTTTTTTTTTCCACTTTTGTAGAATGGCCAAACAAGCAGTTAAAAGTTTCCTGCAACAAGCAAGAGAGATTACAAACTTATCTATCGAGAAATTCATGGGTAATTACAATTTAACAAAAATAGAAAGGTTTAATCAATGAGAGGCAAGCATGTTCAAAGTGCGAGAAAAATGATGGTTTCATTAATAATAATTTATGAATAATTAATTATATTTTATAAATTTCAAAAAGAAAAAGTTAAAAGACACGCTTTAATTTATATAATTTAAGAATTATAACAAAAAAATAAAATTAGTATTATAAAAATTCAAAATAAAAAATTTTAAAAGACATACTTCAATCCAATAAATTATAAAATTTTAAAAAATATATTTAATATTATTTATATGATTCATTATTTAATAACCATAATTAATAAATATGATAAATAAACAAAAATTTATGATATATAAATTATTGTAGCCATTGATATTCTTACATTGAAGATAAAAAGTCTTAAACTCTTTTATATATACTTTCATTGGTCCTACAAGTAAAACGTACAAAAAATATTGTCTAACTAAAAGCAACAAGAAATATTGCCTAACTAAAAGCAACAAGTTAATTACTTGTAAAAAAAACTATTATTTTTTATATTTTTTAATTGTATGAATTTAGTTTACACTTTATTCTATATTTTTTAAATTGAAGATTTGTCAAAAATGATTACTTTTAATATCAAAAAAAATATCTAACAAAAATGAAATGACAATTACAATTTATTAACCTCTGTTCAATATATGATTCTTACATTTATTTTTTTTATCTACTTACATTTAGAAAAATAATTTCTTTTCTTTTTGTTAAATGTTATTATATTTTTATTTGTTTTACATATTGCAAAATTTCCAATAAATAATATAAATGACTTTCAATTATATTTATTTATTTTTTATATAATTTTCTCATGAATACCCAATAGATAAATGAAAATAATTATATAATTTAAACTGTTATCACAAACCTTTAACAAATAAGCAATTAATTTTGTTAAATTGATAAACATTAAAAATATCTTTTTCTAAACCTAGTGATGGATTTGTCTTTACTAATCTTCTAAAAAATGAAATACTAAATAGTACTAAATATGTGGATTGAAAACAAAGAGTTGATATACTTTTGACCTTTTATATTTTAAGGATATTACTAGTGTAAAGCACCTATTTGCCCCAACCAATTTTAAATGAAATTTTTGTTGAAGTTGATGCTAAAATGAAATATAAGAAAAATTTAAAAAATTATAATGATTGAAGATTGGCTAAACATATTTTCAAGTCCTATATTCCTAGTTGCCATAATAAAACTCTTCTTATGACTTAATTTTACACTTAGACTACTAAAAAAATATTGTATAAGTTAAATTTTGAATATGAAAAGAAGTGTGATTCTAATGTGAATAATTTGTGAAAAAAGTTCACCTAAACTCAACGTGAAAAAAGAACTTATGTGAGAAAATATGTAAATAATATGATTACTATATCTGATGAACTTAAATTTTATGGTAGAGTTATGGATAATAAAACTGCAATATCTACCATTATCAATTCATTACTTAACTCCTATAAGTTTATTAAGAATTTCTACACCTTTGCTAAGTCTAATTGAAGCATTAAGCATCCTATTAATAAAATTGATCACCAAGAAGATAAAAAAATTGGTAATGAAACTTAAGGAAACTAATAAGCCCAATTTATTAATCAATAATATGGAGTTGAAACCAAAGAAGAATTTTAAGAAGAAAGAAAATAATCAATTTTAACATAATTTTTAGAAAAATTTTAATCAAAAAAAATAATATGAATATTACACAAAATATGTTTTCATTATAACAAACATGGTCATATTAAGAAAGGTTGACGTGCTTTCAAAAACTTACAAAATCAAAAGTCTAAGGGTGTGTTTGCTTTTGCGTTTGCAAACGTGATTTTATCAGAAAATCACATTTTTGCAGAAGCTCTAAAGTGGAGTTTCGCTGAAAATCATGTTCACAGTGCATGTGAATGGGCTTTTAGGGGAGGCTACCGCGAAACCAAACAGGCTCTAAATCAAGTAAGTCTTTTCTTTTAGAATGTTGTATTTCCTATATTGAGACTTTTAGTTGATAGGCTTATTTTGGTGCTACTATTTATATCTCTACTAATCTATAGGGATTTAAGAAAATAAAAAAAAATTGAAGATGAATTTTTTTTTTTTTTTTTATAGAGAATGATGATAGAACCTTAATAAAAAGAATTAAAATATATGAGTTAAAGTTGCGAAATAATATAATATTTTCTTTATACGATTGTTTTTATGTTCTTTCAATAAGAAAAAATTTATTGTTTGTTTCTTATTTAAAAAAGCTTTGTTTTTCATTTTTATTTGAAAATTAAAAATTTATTATGTATAAAAATAATGTTGTATTGAAAGGCTTTTAGAATTCAAAGATATATCATGTTAATTTATCCGACAATGTTGTGCGTGAAATTTCTAATTCTTCTATTATTCATCTCAATGAATTTTATTTTTGACATATTCATCTTAACCATAGTAGTAAAGATAGAATCAATAAATTAGTCAGAGATAATTTTTTTAAAAATGTTGAAATTTTTTTTTTTTAATTATTGAAAGTTGTTTGTATAAAAAATTAACTAAGCTACCTATCAAAAGTAAAAATATTCTTGATATAATTCACTATAATATTTATGGGCCAAAAAATGTACAAACTACAAATGATCATTCTTACTTTATCACATTCATTGATTATTATTTATTATTATTCACTTTCAATCTCTTTGTTTTTTTCCAATCCTCCCAACCAAACATGCTCTAAGAGTGTCCAATACTTCCTGTGCCCACACACTCCATTGAAAAACATTTTTTTTAATAAATTAGTGAGCGTGTGGGCAATTATAGCATAGTGTCTAATAATCCTCCTATAATAACCTATCAACCCAATGAAGCCCTTAAGTTGCCTGAGATTCGAGTGAAGAGGCCCCTCAACCATATCCTTAATTTTATTGCGATATATACAATCATGCCCTTGGCTGACACCAAATGCTCGAAATAATCAATGCTAGACTGACCAAAAAAAAAAAATACACATTTCAATAGCTTTGCATATAGTGAGCTATCTACGGAAGCTTGAAATACCAATCTCAAGTGAGTAACATCTCAAGAGAGCTACGGTACAACAATATGTCTCGTAACATTCTTCTCAACAGATTAGATAGACAATTTTCTACAAAAAAAATCAAGAGTTGATCTACAATGTCTCATAATTCGACTATGCAATGATTTAGCAACCCCAGTGATAATTTTTACTTCATAGATTTCGTAATTTCCTTTCTATATTTTTCATCATTATTAGATTCATGAATCTTTACCTCAAACACCTTATCTCTGGAAGGGCCAACAGAGGGGCTTGGGTCATCTTCTATTTAAGAGTGTCAAATACTTCCTGTGCTCATACACTCCGTTGAAAAGCATTTTTCTTTAATAAATCAGTGAGCAAGTGGGCCATCATAGCATAGTGTCTAATAAATCTCCTATAATAACCTATCAACCCAAAAAAGCCCTTTAGTTGCTTGAGATTCAAGTGAGGAGGCCCCTCAACCATATCCTTAATTTTATTGGGATATGCAATCATGCCCTTAGCTGACACCAAATGCCCGAAATAATCAATGCTAGAAACACATTTCAATAGCTTCGCATACAGTGAGCTATCTACCAAAGCTTCAAATACCAATCTCAAGTGAGTAACATGCTTCTCAAGAGAGCTACTGTACAACAATATGTCGTAAAAAAAAAAAAAAAATAACAACAACAACTACAAATTATGTCAAGAAGGGTTAGAATATAAGAATATTCATTTTAATCGGTTTTCAGATCTCAACCAAACCAAATCGATTACACACAAAAATTAAAAAATATAAATCTATCGGTTTGGTTTAAATTTATAAAATTAAACCAAATCAAACTAAATAAAAATGGATTTGATTCACTTCAATCTATCAATTTTTTTTTGTATTTGCCCAACAATATTCTCATAATTTAATTATATCCTATTATGAGATATCTATTATCAATTAGCATCATATGATTTTTATTTTTTTAATGTCTTGTATAAACTTTAACTAGAGTTTGAACATTACATATATATAAATATGAAAAAATTTTAAAATTATTCTACCGTTCAAAATAAGATCCTATATATTATATTCTGACATCACCAAACATGACAAAAATTTGTATTTTCAAATTTTACTTATATTCTAAATTTATAAAATATGAAAAAAATTTACTCTTTATTTTTATAATAGAAATAAAATATATTACTTTTTACAATGTGTACCACAACCTATTTAAATACAAAATTACAAGACTAATAGATACTTATATTTAGAATAAAATAATTATGTTAAAAATATTATTTTAATATTAATCATTTTTTATTATTATTATCAATCATACTAATATTAAATAGACATTTCACATAAATTAATTAATTAATGAAATCCAATTGCTTAATGAATTAAAAAAACAGTTGCACTGTACTTAAAAATTTAGATATATTATTTTATTATTTAAAAATTACATGAATCTTATAAAATTTAAAATTTAGACCCTTAATTAATCTCTTTATTAATAAAAATATTATTATTTTAAATAAATAAATATTAAATATAATCAATTAGTTCAGTTAAAAAAAATTTTTAACTAACCAACCCATTGAACTAGTCGGTTTTCAAATTTGAAAAATCGATCTAAATCAATTAAATTTGGTTTGATTTGATTTTAAATCGATTTAGTTCGATTCGGTCAATTTAGATTGATTTTGTTCAGTTTTGTACACTCCTATTAAAATATCTTGTTTTAAAAGTTGTTTTATGTTCATGCCTTTCATCCATCATTTAATGATAACGAGACTTTAAATTTAGCTTAGAAAATATCTTAGCACCATGAAGTTCAATCAACAATTCATTAATTGTTGAAATGGGTAAGTTGTCCTTAATAGTAAATTGATTAAAAGCTCTTAGATTTACACAAAAATCGTCAATTACTATCCTTTTTCTTAACCAAAAGAAATGCGGATGAAAAAGGGACTCTGAATGTCCTTATAATTCCTATAATCATTTCAGCCACCAATTTCTCAATCTCACTCTTCTGGTAAAGGGGTACTGGTGGGGCCTAACACTGTGACAGGTGTAGCTCCTTCAACCAGATGAATTTGATGATCACATGAACTTTGAGGAAGTAAACAGGCACGTTTATAAACACTTGTTGAAAAGTAATTAATAATTGCTATTTCCCTTGGCAAAGTATCCAGGTTCAAGGAATTGCATTCATGTACTACTTCCAGGTGGTAAAAACTAGCAATGCTTCCACCAGCTTAAAGTTTATAAGTTCCTTAGAGGATAAAATTGTTGCACCCACAAGAGACTCCCCTTGCATCTAATAGTAGTACCAATAACAACAAAATCCATGGTTAACTTCTTAAAGCCAGTAAGGATAGGCCCCAAAGTTCCCATCCACTTCAGTCCTAAAACAAGACCCCCACCATCCATTTCCAACACAAACAAATCCATGAAAAATTTATGACCCTATAAATGAAGACAAACTTGACTTCATTTTGAAATGCATATATCCAGCATGCTCCACTACCCACCAAAAACTTTGAATTGAGGTACCTCAACAAAAGCAAGTTTCAGTTTCTTAGAAACTGATTTCTTTAAGGAGTTGTGTGTACTGCCGCTATCTAGCAATACATTTACAGGAATATCGTTCCATTTACCAATGAGTTTTAGTATAGTGGGAGTCAATTGCCCTACTAATGCATTTAAACTAATTTCATAGGCTTGTTCTAAGCCTACTACATCCTGCTCTTCACTTGCTTGAGGCAACACCAAATTCTGCTCATTACTATGTTCCCTCATTAATTCTAGAATTTCTTCTTGGTCAATCAAGAAAACAGCCTGGGATTTGCACTTATGTGCTGGAGTATACCGCTGTTCACAACAGTAGCATACTCCTTTTTCCCTTCTAATTCTCAACTTAGGAGACATCCTTTTAATACTACCATTACTTGGTATTTGCAAGTACCATCTCTAAAGGCTTACATAATAAAGCAGCAGAAAGAAAAAATGTTTGGGAAATTCTAGGAGGATTAAAGACACTCGATTGAGATGATTTTGTACAATTATACTTCTGTTCAAACAACTTTGCTAATGAAACTACTTCAAGAAAGATAAAGAAAAATAACAATGAGTGTCATAAAGTACTACATAAAATAAGACATCTCATATATGAACCTTGATTTGTAAGGCCCATTGGCTTCGTCAGAAACTAGCCTTTTTTGTTTCTTTTAATTCTTCTTCGTTTTACTTTTTTTTTTTCATTCAATGTAAAAAATCACATAGCTGAGAATAAAACATGGATGATAGACTATTTTGGGAAAAGAGTTTGACTAAAGGATAGCAAATTGAATCCTCCTCTTCTACTGAAAAAAAAAATCCTTGCAAACTTTTGTCTCTCTTGGCAGTTAAATATGCTTTCCTCCATTCCAAAAGTCATAGGCCAACAGAATGTCCTAAACTTAGTAAATATTTTTCTTTTCTTCATATTTTAATACCATTAATGCACAAATATGTTATTGATATTTACATCTATTATAATTTAATTGGAAAAACAGAGGAAAACTTGTAATAATTCCTTATGTCAGATAATATAAAATTGTTCCTTTAATTTTCTTTTCTTTTCTTTTTATAATTAAACTAACGATCTTGCCAGGCCAGTCCAACACATAGTAGGGCCAGGCCAGGCTAGATGGGCAGCAAAAATGGAGACCCAAACTGCACATTCCTTTCTTTGTTTTTTGTACAACAGCTAGATTAGATTCCCTCTATTACTACAGAGAAAGAGGCATCTCTTACACACTGAGAACCTTTCGCTATGCAAAGAAGAAATTTGTAATAAGCCTCCAAACCTGCACTAGAGGTTAACAATGACGATCAAGAAAAAACTAAAATAAACTACTAAATAATACCCCAAAAAACAACTAGTGATATGAAAGAAATTTAACTGGAAATTATAAGAGTTACCAGATAATAAGATGTTGCTGAAATTTCTGAGTAAGGGAAAAACCTCAAGGCTCAAAAACTTCTTGATCACTCTCAGAAGACTGTTGCAGCTTCACAAAACTGATCAGATAACCATCATACATAAGGCATCATTGTAATAGGGTCTTGATTTCCAAATAAGAGATCACACACATCACATCGTAAGAGAAGTATAAAAGATGGGTAAGTGAAGCTGATCTCAACATTAGAAAATCAGCCTCACAATTTAATTAAAAAAATTCCACCAATGAAATTCAAGAACAAAAGTAGTGAGAGTATAGAACAACTGAGCCTATATAAGAATTAAGCCTTTGAGCGTTAAAATAGATGGAAAATCCATATACTATAAAATCAATAATTCAATATCCATTTTCCTTTTACACTGTTTGTGATATTGCAAGCATTGAACCCAAATATCAAGATGAGAAGAAAACAGAGAAGGATTCAAGGAATACCTACCTGGGAAACAGGAATCGAAATGAAAGCCGACAGAGAGTCGCGTCGGAGGTGACTGGCGTCGCTGGCTTTGGTGGCTCAGGAGGTTGCGGTAGGGAACGGTGGTAGCTGGAAGACGAGGTGAGGGTTGGCCTTTTTTTTTTTTTTGGACAGATATGTGAGGGTTGGCTAATGGTTCAGCGTTGCACAAGCTCTATTTTTTATGTTTTACGGACTGGTTCATAAGCTCTTTAGTAATGTCGTGTTTTGGCGTTTTGCATTTGCATTTGCTACGTTTGAATTTTTTGCCGCTCCTCTTTTTGATTTTAATTCAAGGGTGGGCTGGTAATTGGGTTGGGCTGTGCCATCAGCCATAGGCACAACCCACCCACAAAAACAAACCCGACCTTTGTTATACATACATATAAAATAAAATAAAAAAGAATGGCTTATGTGGACTGGGCTGGCCCAAGATCCTGATGGGACAAGTCTAATGGATTGGGGCAGACATACAAACCAAAGCAAGCCTTAATCGTGGATACAGAATGGAAGAGTGGATAGAAGCTAAGATGGACAGTTATAGAAAAGCAGTAGGTATAGATGTGAAGGAAGCATTAGCAAAATGCTTCGTGCTGATGTGGCTTATATGAAAAGAGAAAAATAGTTATATGTATGATCAGGAGAAATTAGACCCTAATAGACCCATACAGAAATTGATATCATGGGTATCTAACCTATCAGTGGTAAAGCATGGAAATACAGATGTGAAAGAAAAGGATAAAGAGGGAGGATATATATCAGAAGGGGGTTGGAATCCACCACCTAAGGGATGGATTAAAATTAACACAGATGTAGCAATACCTAATCAGATACCAGAGTGTTACCTGGCAGTATTAGTGAGAAACGATAGGGGAATCCTCCTCACAGGCCAGACCAAGCATGCGTTCACTCACTCAGTCCTGGAGGCCGAGTGCAAGGCAGTGGAGGAAGCCTTACTTCTGATTGAGAATCTACAACTCAATAACGTGATAATAGAGACGGATAACAAGCAATTAGTGGAAGTATGTAATGAAGAAAGACAGATCTGGAATATAGAGCATATATGTGGTAGAATCAGGGCCCTTACATATTGTGGAAGACGGATCAAGGTCAACTGGACTGAGCGTGGTAAGAATACGGCGACCCACACGACGGCCAGGATGTTTGCCCGTGGATCCCTCCCCAAAAATTGGACGAGCAACCCCCCAATTGCAATTAAGGACATCCTGAGGAAGGATTCAGAGAAGGATAAGACAGATCCCCCTCAGGCAATCCCCTCGGATAAACTCCCCTCATCTCAGAATTCCATGGGGTTTTTTTACGAAGTGTGCTGCTTTGTTTCAGAGACCCTTTTAGACGTCCCGATATTTTCTCTTCTGAGGGCCAGGCTTTTGACTCGTGGCAAATGGCCTCTCGAGTCTCTCAGTTTAGTGGGTTGTTTAACCCATTTCAGTTGTATTGTGTTTTAGGTTTTCGCCTATGCCAAAAAAAAAAAACTTAAAACAAGTTAATCATATCTAGATAAAAAAATATTATATTTATAATTATGTACTCATATATATATATATAAAAAGATAAAAAATAATTAATTTTCATATAAAATTAAAAAATGTATTGACCTTCTAAAAATCTGTCTTTTTTATTATTATTGTAATGATTGTATATCTGAAATATTAAAATATAATATTTAATAGACTAATATTTGCTAAATGTATTACCTCTAATTTATCTAATAATATTTGATTATTGGTATTTTTAGAAAATACAAGACATTTAATTATATTTTTTTTACCTGTTTTTATCTTCTATTTGTTGGTGTATAATGATTTTTCACTTATAAGTTAATAGAACTAAGCCCAGCGAACTTTATAGATTAAACTCATTTTAACAACTTTACCTAGAATAGCTAATTTGTTGTGTTTTTATCTTCTTTTTCCAGTCAAAAAATAGCTTTATTCATTCATAGAGCGAAAAAGAGAAATACACTCCCACAACAACAAACAGACAGAGAGAGAGAGACAGAGAGAGACATAACGCCACGCAAAGGTTACTCTCAACAATGAAACACAACAAAAAAAAAAGCTGAGAGGACAGACAATACTACAAATGAAAACAACAATTGAACTAAACATAACTTTTTGACCTCTTGGCCATCTTGCTCATGAACTCTGCGGCGCTTGAGATATCCAGAATTTGTGTCAGAATTCATATTAATATATCCGAGAGCTCCCCTATTGTCTTTCAAATCCATCACGCCTTTGTTATTGGTGATTGCTAAATTCCTATCTAGTTTTTTCATATTACCTTTTTCTTTTAAAAGTTGCTCAATATTTTCACCAGATTAAACATTCTCTGACTAATTGGCTCTCTCACCCCTCTTTTCCTTGATACCCAACACAAGTAACCCAACAATTTGATCCTAAAGAGGTCCCACGTGAACTAACGAAGGTGGGGAATTTTCTTTGTTCTCAAATTTCCTACCACTTGTCTTTGTATGAATATTTTTACCCTTTAGGACAGCGACTTCTTTTGAAGCTCTATTTATAAAATTAACTAAACTAATATACAATTTGCACATAAAAATCTTATAGATAATCACATGATTCAGGCTAATTGAATTGATATTGTCGGTAAGAAGAATGTTCTAGATTCATATTCCTCCCCACTAATTATCTTACTAGCATATTAGAAATTATAGACTAAGCTTTCTTTGTTTGATTCAAAGAGGGATAAAATTTCCATGCTATTTCGTAATATGCTCATATTTTAATTATATTTTGATGGAATAAAACATGCAAGGACTCCGAAAAGTCATATAAAATTACTACTTGAAGTGATATACATATTGTTTTCAGCCAATTTGATATATAATTCATATATAATTGATTTTTTTTTTTGGGGAGATGACGGTAATATAACTTTCTAACAGTTAGGATTATATTGATGTGTTCAAACTTCAAACCTTTCATCAAAATAATTAAGTTGTGTTAAAATTTATAATTCAGGCTATATTGAAAGGGTAACCAACTTAGAAGAGCAGTTTGACTTTTAGCGCATCAGAGTTTACTCCTTCAAAGTAGCTTTTTTCGTCAATATTTTGAGACTGTCGGCATTTGTGATAAATAGTGAAAATTACTCTCTCTTGCTTTTTCTCTTCCTTTTATTTTTATCTTTTTGATGCAAATAAGTCTCTTAGATTTATCTTATTTTACGTTGATCTGAAAGTTTTTAGTCTTTCAATCTATCTTCGTTTAGCAGGTCTAAAAGTTTTAAATTCTTTTATCTATGTAGATTGTTGGTAATTTTGTCTTCGCTAGATGATCAAATTTTTAGTAACTTTTCCTCTGTTTTGGTTTAAATCTTTTATGATGTTCTGAAAATTTTTAAATCTGAAATAGTAACCAACTTTTTTTATGATTAGGATAAAATAATATAAATGATATTTTCATGTACAACCTACCACCAGAAAGTCCCTAGATAAAGTAGCTAAAATATTTTGTTCGCCAATTTTCGAAGAGAAGTAACCATAGCTTGTTATACATTCGTTCCATTTATATCTAATTTAATTAATTAATAAATCATCTTTTCAGGTTTGTCTCCTAAGAATATGTGATCAGATCATATACGTACCAACAGCCAATTGTAATTCTATTTCATGCTTGAGAAAATCGTATTAATTTATTTATGCCAAACATCATTTCGTCGTTCATTAAAAATTCAGCCCACTATATATTAAATAATATTATATTTATGTGCCTATAACTCATTCTTCTTTAATAATAACAATAATCTATACAATACTTCTTTAATTAAGTGTCAACATGAATAAATATTTTAAATTATAAGAATACAACCATATAATCTCTATCTTAGATCCACAGTATTTAATATTTTTCTACAAATGTTAATAAATCTAATTATAATTATAAAAAAATAGATAAGCCTCATGAATCTTGATTACAGAAATAACAAGATCAGCAGCACAGAGATGAAGAAAATGATTAGAAAATTCTTAGATGGTATGGATTATATTTATTCCTTTGTCGTTGATTATTTATGGGAGAAATTATAATTTGTTCACTACCTTTAATTGCAATTCCTTTCTTAATATACTAATTTTTGCAACTGACTCTCTAATTTATATACGTTTTGCCTCCTATTGTTGAAATTAGCTGCCAACTTTAGTTACAATTAGTAAAATTATTAAAATACTATTTCTTTTGCTTGAGATCACATTTTATACTTCTCTTTATGCGAAGAATATTTTAATAATGTCATATAACTACTATTAAAATTAATGTCCAGTAGTTTAAATGTTAGGGGATAAAGTGTAACAAAATTGATAGATTAGAGGATCAATTGCAAAAGTAATAGATTATGAGAGAAATTGTAATTGGAATTAAGGATTAGAGTAAAAAAAAAGGTAATTTCCCCTTATTTATGTGGATATGCCATTTGTCAAATTCTCAAGTCTTATATTTAAATTGTGAATGCACCATATAAAATTTCTTTAAATAATGAATTGACTTGATCCATTTAATATTATTAATTTAAAATTTGTATTTTACTGAATGAATTTTTATAATTGAAAATAAGAAGTAAGCTTCCTTGCGTACATGATAGTATAAGTTCTTATCCATAAGAAATTATATTAGTCATATTCATGAAGAGGTCAAAGTTTTGAGATCAATGAATATAGTTGAATGTTTAACTAATACAAATACATATAGTTTATAAGTGATGACACAAAATCAATTCGCAAGAATGATATCATTTAATGGAATTCTTCAAATTGCCAGCAACATTAGCCAAAGACTAGGGAAAACTGTACTAATCTATCCTAATGTATATTCTCATTTGCAGTTTTCTCCTAATATAAAAAATATTGCAATGTCTTTCTTGATTTATGTGTTTCATTGCAGTGAGAAACCCTTTATTTGAATCAGATATTAAGTTTGACGTTTCGAGAGTCACGTGAATTATATACGTATTATATATACCATATATACCATCCTATGCCATCAAGTCAATTCAAAAAATCCATTATATATAACCCTCTCCACTTATACCCCTTCTCCATATTTTTGTTTTTCAACTAATTTTGACATGGTTGGAGGTATAAGCAGATAAGGAAAGGGGTATGTTGAAATTTTTTTTCGTTGAATGAATAGTACAAAAGTCATGTGTAGCACACATGATTTTGAAAATATCAAACATAAAGTCTAATTTAAACAAAAGGATGCTTATTGCAATGAAACATATAAATTAAAAAAAGACACTACAAAATTTTTTAAATTAAGAAAAAACTAAAATAGAGGATATAGATCAAGATGGATAAGTGCAATTTTTTTCAAAAGAATATATAGTTGGAATGGATCAAGGAAATGTAAAATTTTCATTTATAATTTTTTTAGAAAATCCTTGTTAATTTTGTTTAACTAAAGGACAGACTTCTTCCATGCATGTACACTCATTTGATTGGAGAACTTGAAATAATATTAATTTATTTATATTTTTTAATCAAATTGCACAATGCAGATTAAGTCAATTAAGTAATTAAAAATATCAAGTTTTCTTGCAATCGTGTTTGATGATAAAGTTCTATCTTTTTCTTTGGACATGTTGATATGATTTATAATCACATAAGAGCTCGAAATATTTGTTTTATTACCACAATTAAATTTCAGAATAAAATAAAATTTTAAAGATTAAAACCTAATATATACCTAATAGCTTAAAAGGTTTAGGATGACTGATTCCTTCTTATATAGTTGAAATTCCTCCGTTGAAACTCAAATATGAATTAAGATAATGAGTTTTGATGTGTGTGATATCAAGAGAGCTGTAAAAAAAAAAAAATTATGGTTTCAAAAAAGTTCACTTTTAGACTAGTTTACTAGTTAAGATTAACCAGTTCAAAAGTGAAATTCCTAACATTTTTTTATAATGAAGACTTGTAACATTTCAAAAGTGAAATTTCAAAAAATGGCTTCAAAAATTCGCTATCAGTTTTGACAAATACTCTTTGGCTAGGATCTCTAAAACTGCAAGCTAACTAGGTCAAAGGTTAGTCAGGAGAGAGTTCTGTAAGGCACTTTTGTAAGCTGAAGATACCTGAAGGTGAGCAAGTTATATTTATAAGTGAGTGTGAAGGTATTCTAGTCATTTCCAACCAGCACGTGTAAAGCTTCTTATTGGCTTCGTACCTGACGTACGGTATGTACGGAGCATCACGTCGTTATGCTGTACAACAAACCTAGTGCAATTGTTACAGTAATGTTTTCACTATTTGTACTATGATTATCTATTATTGTGTTTACGAAAAGCAAACCCTAGGTCATTCAGAGTGTGATAGGGCCCATTGCGATTGGTGAGAATAGTTGGACTAGCATGACCTAGTCGATCTATGTGTCTCGATCGACTAGGATAAGCCAATTAAGGGTGCTCCTAGAAAATATATTATTATGTGTGTAATCTAATGATGAGCAGTTTGCATAATTTGTAGAATGTTTTGATTGAATTCAATCTTTTGTACACCATGTAAAAAAATGATTTCAAAGTTTCATAAATAATGATTCATTATAGTTTATAACCTGATTACAGTTCTCAATTTCTAAATTGAAGATATCTTTAATTAAATAACATTTAATATCGCTCTTATTAACTGAAGATAAAGATGGCTTCCTTTACACAAGAGAAGTATAAATTGTGTTGTTTCAAAACTTCAATGTCAAAGTTTGAACATAGTTGAACTAAGTTATAACTATATGTTTATAGTTCCTGAAACCTCAAAATTAATTTAAATTTGAAACTAACTTGTGACATTTCTTTAAGAGAAATTATTGACCAAGTATGTTGATTTCAGTTGCCGTTGTATTGTAATGATCATTATTGAAGAAAAGTGTATAAAATGCTAATAAACACAGGCGTTGCGGATTGCAATTATAGGTCTCTTATATATGCCTTTGCAAAATTGACCTTAACTGCAATATTGAGGGCCGCAATCTAAAACTCTTGGTGTATACTATGCGGGTAGGTTTTAAGGATACTTTCGGACTAACTTGCACTTGACTTTCTTTTTCGAAAGATCTTAAGAGTATATCATCCACATCAGCTTAGTATATTTAAGAAAATAAATTTTTGTGTATACTAATTTCAAGATTTGAACCCAAATAATCAAAATAGAGAGCATAACTTCCAAACTAGTCATTAAATATACTTAATTTGTGTATATCAAATATTGACAAAGATAAATTATAACTCGATGAAAAGTTTGTCAATTTTGTAAATTCAATATGCATATAACGACATGACCTTTTTGGTCATGATGAGTCACAAATTGAAAATGATCATGACTTTCTCAAGATAATCTTATTTCAAAACTTTGGTATCAAATATTGAATATTTATAGATTAATTTTTAATTAGTATCACTTATCTTTGATGAGTGATACTAAAGGATATGTAACAAGTGTGATTTCAAAGCTTAATATATAATTAATTCGATTAGATAATCTATTGATGTGGATATGTTATTCTAACTTGATGATGACTATTAGTTTATTTTGTAAATTCAAGATTAATATGATCAAAGATTAATGAGCATATTTAATTTGTTAGTAGCACTTAAATATTTATGGAAATGGATTAATTACAACTTGAAGACATCTATATATAGTTGAGTTTTGTAAACTCAAGATTAATCTAAAACTAAAACTTGTGACATTCTCTAAGAATGTACATAGAAACTGGTTTCAAAGCTTTGAAATCAATTATCATTTAATAATTTGTTTATTTCAACTATATTATAACTTGCTCTCATAAACTCAAACGCATATAACCTTACTACTACACGTTCAAGATGAGTCTAGAGTTGCAACTCATGATATTTTTCAGGAGAAGTGTACATAGAGCCTTTGGTTTCAAAGCTTTTAAAAAAATAATTGATGTAATTTTCTAATTAATTTCACCTACAATCTTAAGTTCATTAGCTTATAACCCATCTATTATGATAACATAGCCTAAGCTAATTGGTCTAGTTGACCTATTTAGTGGGCCAATCTCGCTTAATGGACCGTCCAAGCAACGGTACCTACCCAACTGTTGGACACAACAGGTATTACGAGCAAGAGTAAATACAAAATAATTAACAAAAATAACATCAAAAAATTTAACGTGGTTCACCTTTGATTTTTGGGCTACTTCCACGGGACCAAATTTAAATAAATCTTTAACTATAAAATAGTAGGTACAAAGAGAGTCTTCTCTAGAATAAATCTAGAGGCTATAATTGAGATCTAATCAAAATAGTGGCACACAATGTGTTTTCCACAAAATCTTAAGAGTATTTCCTCACTATTTTGTCACTCACTCTTTAGGAACTATTTCCTAAAAATACACCAAACTCTCCCTTAATTTTTCTCTTCAGAGAACTTCTCTGACTTCTCTTTATGCTGCTTATTACTGCCTGACTTCTCTGCTTCTTTGGTGCGCCTTTACTACGTTCTTCTCCTGCCTATTTATAGGCAAAGATGAGCCTCAAGGTTGGTGAAATAGTGTCGTAATTTTTGGCATCTACAACTTTCGTTCCGTTTTTTCCTTCTTCAATTGCTATTGAAATTTCTCTGATTGAATAGTTGTGGTGGGCTTTCTATGTGGAAGGACTCACCACTCACAAATCTTTTCATCCCGACTACATAGAGGGCTCCACCATTCCTGCAGTTAATCGACAGAACTCAAAATTTTTCCTTGGTTATGTCTTATCCATTTTCATCAGTATGGATCTTTTCAAACTGTAGTAGTTTCTTCTCCAATACATCCCTAATCCAATGATATCTTACATCAGTATGCTTGGATCTTGAATGAAAGGAGAAATTATTTTCAAGGTGAATGGCACTCTAGCTATCACAAAATAGTTTATATCTGTCTTGCTGAAAATCAAGTTCATTTTAAAATTTCTTCATTCACAGCAACTCTTTGCACGCTTCTGTTGTTGTAATAAACTATATCTCAGTAGTTGAAAGAGAAATACATTTTTGTAATTTCGATTGCCATAACACAGCTCCCCTTACAAATGTAATTAGATAACCTGAAGTAGACTTTCTTGAGTCTTCCTCGCCAGCCATATCTGCATCCGTGTAGGCGACTAACACAGGTTTGATATTTTCAAAACATAAATATATTTTGAAAGTACCACGAAAATACTTGAAAATCCATTTCACTGTAGCCCAATGTTCCTTACCAGGATTAGAAAGAAACCGGCTCACTACTCCAACCGAGTGAGCAATATCTGGCTGTGTACATACCATGGCATATATCAAACTTCCAACTGCTGAAACATACAAAATTTTGTCCATTTCTTCCTTCGCCTCATCTGTAGAGGGACTCTGTTTAGAATTTAATCTAAAGTAATTAGCAAAAGGACAACTAACCTCTTTAACTTTGTCCATATTAAACCTTTGAAGTATTTTGTCAATGTACTTTTTTTGTAACAACCACACTTTCTTGACACCTCTATATCTAGTAATCTTCATGCCAAGAATCTGCTTTGCTGGCCCCAAGTCCTTCATGGAAAAAGATTTACTCAATTGTGTTTTCAAACAATTGATTCTGGAAATATTCCAGCCAACTATCAGCATATCATCCACATAGAGTAAAAGAATAATGAAATTATCATCAGAGAACTGCTGCATAAAAACAAAATGGTCTGAAATAGTCTTCCTGTAACCTTGCTCCCCCATAACAATTTTAAACTTTTTATACCATTGCCTTGGTGTCTGTTTCAAGCTATAAAGACGTTTCTTCAGTCTACAAACATAATCCTCTTTTCCTTTCTGCTTGAAACCGTTTGATTGCTCCATATATATCTATTCCTCCAAATCACCATGAAGAAAGACAATTTTCACATCCATTTGTTCAACTTTCAAGTCAAGGCTTGCTGCTAAATTCAGTACTGTACGAATGAATGTCATTATCACAACTGGTGAAAAAATCTTGTCAAAATCAATGCCTTTTTTTGTTGAATCCTTTAACAATCAATCTACCTTTGAATCTCGGATGGAGACTGTGTTCATCATGTTTGATTCTGAACACCTATTTATTTTTCAAAACTATCTTGCCTTTCAACAACCTCACTAGCTTAAACATTTTGTTCTTATGCAAGGACTTCATTTTATTTTGCATGGCTTCTCTCCACTTCTGTTTGTGCTCATCTTCCATAGCTTTTTCAAAGCTATCAGGTTCTCCTCCGTCAGTGAGTGTTACATACTCATCATTAGGATATCTAGTATAATGTTGTCTTATTCTACCACTTCTCTTCAATCGATCTGAGGAAGGCACAAGTGTTGGTAGTTGATGGTAAGTATCATCATCATCATCTTTTGATTCAGTCTTTATGGGAGCATCATCAGGCTGATCGTTATCTCCAACTTGCCTTGGCACCACTGTTAGAGAAACTAATCTCAAGTTTGTTGAGTCACCATTGGAATCAGAAATATCCTTCTCCATTTGTTCTATGTCTTCAATGGTGTGATCTTCAACAAACATAGTATCATGGCTTCTAATGAACTTTTTCTGGACCAAATCGTATAATCTGTAGCCAAATTGATCTTAACCATAGCTAATAAATGCACACTGTCATGTCTTAGCATGAAGCTTGGCCCTCTCATCCTTAGAGATATGCAAGAAAACTTTGCAGCCGAACACCCGCAGATAATCATAGGAAATATTCTTTCTTGATCACACTTTCTCTGGTGTATCATACTGTAGAGGAACACGCGGTAAAAGATTCAACACATGTACAACTGTAAATAAGGCTTCACCCCAAAAATTTTTGGATAACTTTGCATGTGAGAATAAACATCTGACTCTCTCCATCAAAGTTCTATTCATCCTCTAAGCTAAATCATTTGACTGCGGTATTTTTGGAGGCGTTGTCTGATGCCGAATACCATGCTCTTTACAATAAGCATCAAATGGTCCAATATACTCTTCACCATTGTCTATCCGAATGTATTTTAACTTCTTCCCAGTCTGTCTCTTAACTAAGGTATGAAGCTGTTTGAAGACATCTAACACCTGATCTTTTATCTTCAAAGTGTATGCCCACGTTTTTCTAGAATGATCATTAATAAAAATCACAAAATATTGAGCACCACTAAGTGACTTTGGCATTGGTTCACACAGATCTAAATGTACCAAATCCAACACATTCTTCATTCTAGAAGGAAAAGAACTCTTGAAAACAACTCTGTTCTGCTTTTCTGTCAAACAATTAGCACATTTATCTAAATGTACTTGATTCATTTCAGATAACATTTTCTTCTTGACCAAACATGTCATACTTTTCTCTCTCATGAGGTCAAATTTTTTATGCCACAACTTAACTGTATTTTCTTTCTCCACGACATTCACAGTGTCGTTGGAGAGCTTTGTATGCATAACATACAACGTTAAGTCTTTTCTACCTCTGGCCACCACCAAAGCACCTTTAGTGAGTTTCCATTGGCCATTCATGAACATGTTGTAGAAGTTTGCATCATCAAGTTTGTCTGTAGAAATCAGATTCAGGTGAATATCTAAAATATGTCTGATATCTCTTAGCACTAATCTGGTGCCATTACCTGTCTCCAAGCAAATATTTCCTCTTCCAACAACTTTTAGTAAGTTGTTATTTCTCATCTTAACAGCTTCGAAATCTCCTTCTGTCTAAGATGAGAAGAATTCCCTTTGAGGTGTGGCATGAATAGTAGCTCTACTGTCAATCACCCAGCTGGTTTCATGGGATGTAAGATTGACAATATCATCATCATAAACAACATTGAATTCATTTATGGAATTTTTCTGCTCATCATTACTGTTGTCGTCTTTCTTTATTTTCTTACCTTTGTTCTTATCTTACTTGAACTTTTGTTAGAATCTTTTGATATGCCCTTTCTTCTTGCAGTAATGGCATTCAATGTAGGCATATTTGTTCGACTTTCCTCTGCTTTTATCTTTAGGCTTTGTATGCCTAAAATGGCTCCTCCCTCTGGATTCTATAACCAGAACATCTGGTTATGATGAAGAGGTTAAATATTGTGATCTTCTTCTCATCTCTTCATTCAAAATACCGTTTTTGATAGATTCTATACTTACAACACCGTTAGACGCTGAGTTGGTAATTGAGATATTCAAAGTCTCCCACAACTCTGGTAGGGAGGCGAGTACCATGAGAGCAAGTACTTCGTCGTCAAACTTTATGCCCATCCCCGACAACTAGTCCATGATCCCTTGCATCTCGTTCAAGTGATCTGCTACAGAAGTACCTTCTTAGCATTTCACATGCATCAATTTTGTTAAATAAGTCCATACATATGAATAGTATCTCCATACGTATAAATAGTGCTGTACAGCTTCCTTCAGCCAACAGTAATTCCAATAAAATATTTTCTAATATAGAAGATTAGTCAATACTACAACCACAAAGCATATTAAGAATTTTAAAGGAATAATCACCACGGCTCTGATACCATTTGTTGAGCACAGTGGGTATTACCAATAAGAGTAAATACGGAATAACCAACAAAAATAACACCAGAAATTTTAATCTGATTCACCTTTAATTTTTGGGCAATGTCCACGGAATTAAATCCGAATAAATCTTCCACTATGAAATAGCAGGTACAAAGAGAGTTTTCTCTAAAATAAATCTAGATGCTACAATTGAGATCTAACTAAAATAGTGGCACACAAAGTGTTTCCCACAATACCCCAAGAGTATTTTCTCATTATTTTGTCACTCACTCTTCAGAAACTATTTCCTAAAAATACACCAAACTCTCTCTTAATTTTTCTCTTCAGAGAACTTCTCTGACTTCTCTTCAGTCTGCTTATTGCTGCCTGACTTCTCTACTTCTTTGGTGTGCCTTTACTACGTTCTTCTCCTACCTATTTATAGACAAAGCTGAGCCTCAAGGCTGGTGAAATAGTGCTGCAATTTTCGGCACCTGCAACTTCCGTTCTATTTTTTCCTTCTTCAATTGCTGCTAAAATTTCTCTGATTAAATAGTTGTGGTGGGCCCTCTATATGGAGGGACCCACCACTCACACCAACTTCATAATTAATCTTACCATAGACTCAACCTCAAGTAATCACACTGACAAAAAATGGCAACTTGAAATATTATTCCACTTAAGAATCACACTAACAGTATTGCACAACATCCATATACCTGTAAGGTGCAAGGCCAATCACTAGTCGCCACCTAATGGAATAGTATTATCAAAATACCCTCAGTCTTTCTCTATAAATAGCCTGCCTTTGTCACTCTCAAGTATAAGCCTTTTGGCCTATTTTCTATTACTCTACTAATTGGCATCGAAGTGTCATCTGCAAGGATACCTTAACTAAGCTTGTGCTCAGTAAGAATCTTGGCAAGAAGTGAAAACATCATATATATATATATATATATATATATATATATATATATATATATATATATATATATATTATTAACAATTTGCCAAAGGAAAAAAGTTCATATAGTAACAAATTAATTATATTAAGAAAAATGTTAAAAAAAAGTCAGTCTCTCTAAAACATGGTTTAATTAGACCCATGGTCACTCATTAGTTATTAATTGAAAATAAGTAATTCATTGTGATTTTCACTTTGAATATGGACTAATTAATTAGTTTTTCTATTTAAAGCTTATCTACTTCTACATTAATTATATTAATGTTCTTTTAGAAGTTCTGCTATCAAAATATCAATACTAATTAGACCATTCTCTCTGCATGCCCTTTAATTTCTTGAATAATGGTGTACGCATCTTTAATAACATATGAAAAGAACATAGTTCTAAGACAGGAAAGGCTCTAAAGGAACTTCACAAAGTCAAAGTCCTGCTCCCTTGAGCACAAAGTTTGCTGCTGCGAGTTTTCTTTGTAATTTTTCATTATTCAAAATTTTGTTTGATTCTAATATTGCATTGAGTACATGGTCAAAAGTCAGCTTCTCATTAGCAATATTTTTAGCTCTCTCAACTCAAACCAGTATACACCAGTTGGCAGCAGTCAATATCCATCTTTTAATGTGCATTCTCCTTACGTAGTTTTACAGTCAATTGGCACGCCTAACCCTAGTTTGTGTAAATGATTGAACAAATAATAATCAGCAATTCACAGGAAAAGTATAAGAAGAAACTACCATAAGCTTTAACTTATATGCATTTTTTTTTCACTCTCCTTTTTACCTTCAATTGCAATTTCCGGTTAAATTTATCAATTCTTACAATTGACTTTTCCATCTATCTATTCTATTGCACTTTATTTCCTACTATATAAATTAGACATTAGCTTTAACAATAACAATATATAATTACTAAAATAACATTTTCTTTGTTTGATATCCTATTGTGTACTCCTCTCTTTGAGAAGGATATTTCGGTAATTTCAAATAACTACCATTAAAGTTAATGTCTAATTTAGATAGTAAGGTGTAAAGTGCAATGTAGTAGATACATTAAGAAATCAAATACAAAAATTAATAAATTAGGAGAAAAATTATAATTGAATGCAAAAATATCAGAGCTGGAAAATATAATTTCTCCTTATTTTTATTATATTATATTATATTATATATATTTGGAAGAAATTTGTGTGAATTATTTTTAATTTTTTGATAATATTAGCAATAATTGGAATAAATTTTATCACCTTCAAGTTTCTTCTACTCTTTTTGAAGGTCAACAGAAAATATGTTTACTTTACCTTTAAATAATATAACCATCCAAGTGGGAAAATGACCATTTTCCTTTTCAAATATATAATTAATTAAGAATTTTCTTTATTTTCAACCCCATATTAACCAATTTTACATTGACAATTCTATAAACTCATACAAATCATTCACACCAAGTAAAAAACTCGGAAAATTAATGGTGCTAAAAATACTTTGAGTTTCTAATACAGAAAAGTAAGAAAATCTCTACTGAGGCATTTCTTTCTTTTCGAATAATTTTATATTAATTTGGACGAATGAGAGTAACTAATTAGCGAAATACAGCTGAGCAAAGTAGAATTTTTCAAACCATTATTGGGTCAAGTGATCAATTGCAACCTCAATGTGAAAAAGTATAGTTACCTTTTCCCGCGTCAAAATCAATTGAAAAACATTTTTTTAATATACAAATATTAATCATCATTCAAATGGGAAAAATAATTTGACTTAGGTGATGTTTAGCACATGAAAATTTAATTTTTTTAGTACTTCAAATCTATTTACAAGATATTCGGAATAAAAATATGAAAAAATTAAAACTTTTGTGTTTTATGTATCCTAATTAAATGACACATGAAATTTGTATTTTTCTTATATTTCATACTTAAGTTTTTTATAAATAAGTTTTTAAATACTTGAAAAATTCGTATCCACATACTTAGGTAAATCCTCATTATTACTGCAAATTATCTAGAATTTTCATGTGAGAGTAATATATTACCTCTTGTACTCACAATATCATATTAATCTCAACAAATTAATTATAAAAAAAACTCAACTATCCTAATAGTTTATGTTTATTATATCCTCCAGCTATAGATGTGTAATTGCTCCATGCAATCAATGAACTAGTTCTCATTGGTTACAAACAAATAAAAAAAAATAGCTTGACTTGGTTTTTTTAATAGAAAAGATAAACCAAAATTAATTATAAAAAAAAAGTATGTAAACATAATAGATATAATTTTTTTAGCAAGACTCATCTTTAATATATATATGTTCATAATTAACTTGATTTAATTATATATGTGCGTGAATTTGACTCAATGATAACCATGGTATAAAAAATGGTATGGCTTAGAGCTCCCATACCTTCCAATTTTTTTTAAAAAAAATTCTAACTTTGTACACAAGTCTATTTAAAAAATATCTCAACAAATCAAAAACAATTTGCCTCCTTTACGGAGCCAGTTAACAAACTGTTGGCAGTTGCTCTTCTACAAACTGTTAGGAAAATACCAGTGAGATTGTTGAATGTAGCTTAAAATATAATATTTATACAGACTTAATATCCATTAATACTTTAACATAATATTCTAAGTTTCTAACGCGTTTTGTCGGCCGCAGGTAATTGTCTTCTTGGCATGCCAAGTCAAGGACAAAACTCTATCTTTCTTTATTAAACTTTACAAAGTTGTTGCCCGGCACATCTTTTTCTCACTAACACAAGTATTTTCATATTTATAAAATATAAGATTAAAATCAATTAGAGTACTGAAGTTGTTCCTTTCCACAAATATTTTACCGTAGATTTGAATCTTTATCATTGCAGAGATTCCTCAACCATTCAACTAAAACTTGCTTACCACTTAAATCACAAAATTTTTTAATAAATTCTAAAGTGGTCTTTGACATGCCTGCAAATTTATAGCAAAGAAAAAAAATAATGACCCGGTAAAGCAGAAACAGTGGTGCCTTATGTCACGATGATTTCCATCCTTTTTTATTTCGACAACCATCTCTTCCCTCCCTCTATAAAAGGAATTAAACCTTTTAGGATCCCACAATCAAAACCAATTATCTCATATCCAATTCTTGAGTCCTAGTGTCGAACCAAAATCATTCCACAGGGCATAGCTAGAATGCTAACTATGGCGACGTTTCGCTTGCTAATAACCCTTCTAATTGTCGTCCCCTTTCTACTATCCTCTTCTGTTCATGGCTACTCATCAAAGGAAGCGAAAGAGTGGTGCAGCCAAACCCCCAACCCTCAGCCTTGCGAATACTTCTTGGGCGGCGAAACTTTCAACAAACCCATCAAGCAAAAGTCTGATTTCCTCAGGGTCTCACTAGAACTAGCTCTAGAGAGAGCACAAAGGGGCGAAGCAAAGACTCTTTCTCTAGGCCCTAAGTGCCGGAACCCGCGTGAAAAAGCAGCATGGGCCGATTGCCTTGAGCTTTACGAGAACACCATCCACAAGCTCAACAAAACCGTAGACCCTAAAATCAAATGCACCCAAACCGATGCTCAAACATGGCTCAGCACAGCTCTAACCAACCTCCAGACATGCATACTTGGCTTCTATGACCTCGGGGTTCCAGACTATGTGTTGCCCTTGATGTCCAACAATGTTACCAAGTTGCTGAGCAACACCTTGTCCCTTAACAAGGGTCCATACAAAATGCCAAGTTTTAAAAATAGTTTGCCCAAATGGGTCAAGCACGGCGACCGGAAGCTGTTGCAGGCAGCGGCTACTCCGGCTTCTCAGGCTAATGTGGTGGTGGCCAAGGATGGGTCTGGAAAGTACAAAACGGTGAATGAGGCCGTGAATGCTGCACCAAAGAGTAATAGTAAGAGGTATGTGATATACGTGAAGGCAGGAGTGTATGATGAACAAGTTGAGATAAAATCAAACAACATTATGTTGGTGGGAGATGGAATTGGAAAGACTATAATCACTGGTAGCAAAAGTGTTGGAGGAGGTGCCACTACCTTCCGTTCTGCCACAGTAGGTAAGTAAAATTTTTTTTTTGGGGGGATATAATTTTATTTTTATTATTTTTAGTATACTATTCATAAGAATATGTAATATATAATTTCATTCATAAATTGGTGAAATAATTATATAAGTTACAAAAAAATGTAAATACAAAAAAAAAAAAATTAGCCTGCCATTTTTCACTAAATTTTTTTGACTTTTATTAAAGACTTTAAAAGTCATCACTAAATATACAAATTTAATGGAGACATTTTTAAATCATCTGATTTAGTAAATAGTAATAAATTTCGAAATATGAATGAAGATTTAAGACAGAAATATTAAATAACTACTAGATTATTCTAGAATTAATTAGGCAAACTAAATATAATAATAATAATAATAATAATAATAATAATAATAAAATGATCAAGATTGCATTAAGTATTCACATTTCTTAAGGAGCTAGATAACATCAGAATATTTTTCTTCCCACGTAGCTTTCTTCAATAACTTATATTCAGTAAACTTGAAATAATGAATTGACGAGAACATATTTTTTAAAAGTAAGAGAATGAAGGCGTGGTGGAGACACGTTGCGGTCCACGAAAGCAGTTTAAGCTAGAATGTTCTAAATAATATTAACACCTTTTCATCCTAATTTTTATATTTTTTTTAATCTATCAATTTTTGCAATTGATCCCTCTAATCTATTTTCTCTATTGTACTTTATTCTCTATCTTCTAAATTAGATGTCAAGTTTAATGGTAACTATGTGAAATTACTATAATATACTTCTGTTTACTTGATGGATAATTTTGTTCTTTTGTTTATGGTCAAGAGTGTTTTGGTAATTTCACATGAACACCATGAAATTAAATTAAATGTCTAATTTAGACAATACTGTGCAAAATACAATGGGATGGATAAATTAAAGGAGTCCATTGCAAAAATTAATAAATTATAAAAGAATTGTAATTAGATGAAAAAAATGCAATTTCTCCTAATTAATTTCAAAAGATTTAGTAATATATCAATTATGAGTCATCAATTTAATTTCAAATGTTAATGTACGTGGATGAATTGAATTGGTTTGGTGGCATTCAAAACTCAAGGATATATAAACTTGTCTTGCGAACCACACTACGATTAAGAGTTTGAAAGAGGTTAGAATATGACTTTCTGAAGTCAAAGATAAAGAAGGAGACGTGCAGAGTTCAAAATGTCATGCAGATAACAACAGATAACTCCTTTTAAATTAAAGATTCGTCATACACGTAGGCATTACCAATATATTATGCTTAAATATGGTTCTATCTTCTTGGCCAATAGTCTCTCTCTGTTTGCCTTACTAGAAATAAATGGCAATTGTCATCCTCTTGGTGAGCATGACGACCCACTTTGAGAAAAACTCTTAGTTTAATCTACCACATTATTGGGTATAAATTGTTTTCATTTAACTGGTAATTAATAAGTTGCACAATTCAAAATTTTTTTTTGGGTAGAGTCAAGGGGCAAAGTCCAAAGGAAAAGAAAAATTAAGAAATTACTCTAGGGGTCGATGCCTTTACCATGTTACCAAGCAATAAGACATTCAAGTCATTGAGAGGATCAATCAAAATACGAACACCATAATCAAACTTGATACTGTAATTAGTTAGCTAGTCTGTACACTTGTTTTCTTCTCTGTACGTATGCACAAACTTTATTTCCCATCTTTGCTTGATTCTTTTGAGTTTTTTTATTCATAAAACTCTTGAAAATTAATTAGAATTTTTTATTATTTAGAGTAATATTTAGAGAGTAAAATTCTAAATACATCTCGATCTTCAGATTGTTTGGAGGAGAGATTTAGTCTGAACAAGACTCAAAAACACCATTGACCATAATTATTTAAAAAAAATATTGTAGGGAATTATTCAGTATACGAATATACTTATAAGCCAAAAAAGGAATTTTTTTTATAGAATAATTATTTAAATTATTATTGTTTCCTTTCTACTTGAAGTTGGGATTTAAAATAAACAAACAAACAAATTGACAATACAGATATTGATGAATTTTGCAGCTGCTGTTGGGGATGGATTCATTGCTAGAGATATCACTTTTAGGAACACTGCTGGACCAACAAACCACCAAGCTGTGGCATTTAGATCAGGGTCAGATTTATCAGTATTCTATAGATGCAGCTTTGAGGGTTACCAAGATACACTCTATGTCCATTCCGAGAGACAATTCTATAAAGAATGTGACGTCTATGGCACAGTTGACTTTATCTTCGGTAATGCAGCAGTTGTTTTACAAAATTGCAATATCTACGCTAGAAACCCTCCTCAGGGAACCATCACATTCACGGCTCAAGGCCGAACTGATCCCAATCAAAACACTGGCATCATCATTCACAATTCTAAGGTTACAACTGCTTCGGATTTTAACCCTACCAATGTCAAGTCGTTTCTGGGAAGACCTTGGAAAGAATATTCGAGAACGGTTTATATGAAGACTTTTCTTGATAGTTTGATTAACCCAGAAGGGTGGATGGAGTGGAGTGGTAATTTTGCCTTGGACACCTTGTATTATGCTGAGTATGCTAACACAGGCCCTGGTTCTTCCACTGTAAATAGGGTCAAATGGAAGGGCTACCATGTTATTGGTGCATCTGAGGCCTCACAATTCACTGTGGATAGCTTTCTTGCTGGGAATTCTTGGTTACCAGCCACTGATGTGCCTTTCACCCCTGGTCTTTGAATTGCACAACTTGTGATTAGTAATAAATCTGGTTAATTTTTCCTCCCATATCTTATACCATGTTACAGCCAAATAAACAGTATGTGGTCTTGATAGTGATTTGTTACAGTATTTAAAAAGTTGTCAATGTTCTTGGTGGATTTGTATTAAGGATACACATATATCAATTTACAGTATTCATTGTTATTCCCCCTGAAGTTAATTTGTCTCCTTGTAATTTTTGAGTTTTGCGAGGTATCCACACCTTTCGAGTGTGAGATTAATCTTTTTTTGGAGTTCTGAGACCGATGCTTCCCACAGAGTGCACAACAACGGAACCCCTACCATTGCAGGTAATAAAGTTCATCTTATTGGGTTGAGATTGTAATTTACCACTGAATAACATCCTTGTGAGTTGTCTTCTTTTAATTAAAGTGTGGTATAGGTTCCATCCCCTAAGTTTTATTCCATTACTACTTATTCGCCGTGTTGTGCAATATTTTCTATCCAAATTTTACAGTTTCAGAATCCTATGAAAAATATTACAGGAGGTGTAACAATCAACCAATTGATCAAAAATAGCGTTGACGCCCACATTTTTAATTTCCAAATGCCAGTTTTATCTCAATGATAACATCATCACACTGAAATTATTACAGGTGTAAGTGAAATAACTTTCAACTATAAAATTACTTATCTTTTAATAGAAACACAAGTTTTTTTTTTAATTTTAAAGAAAAATAGCACAAAGTAATTAATTAATAATAACAAGATAAATTAATTATAAAGAAGTTGAATGACATACTTTAGAAAGAAAAACTAATGCTAAAAGCTATAAAGGCTCTGTTTCATAAAAATAGTTTATAAACTATACGCTACTTGAAGTAGTATATAATTTATAAGCTTTCAGGTAGTTTAAATTATTCAAATAAACTCGTTTATCAAATATTTCTAATTTGATTAAACAAACTTATAAATTTAGACTTGCCAAACACACTCAAAGAATAAACTAAAATTTATCCAATTTTTTTGTTACAAAGAAAGTATCAAGACCTTGAAATTCAGATAGAGTTTGATCAAGCTCACCTAAACTTTGATTGGGTGAAAAATTATTAATTTGATCTTATAGATGATGTATGAATTGGGGTTGGATTGGATCTTGACTTTCCAATATCTCTTTGTGAAATTAATAACATTAGGTTCAAATCTAACGGCCAGGAAGCTTCGTCCTCGTTGATTAAGGGCGTGTTAATATCATTGACCAATGAAGCAGGTACAAATAATTAGGAAAATTATATGTGGCTTGCTTGGCGCGTTAATATCATTGACCAATGAAGGTTGGTCAATAAAGTAATTTCATCTACAGGTAGTGGTTAAATAATTAGGAAAATTAAAATTTTATACTCTAATTTTTGTATTTAATTATACTTTTTTTTCAATTTATTAACTTTTACAATTAATTTTTTATTTTATTTATTTTATTACACTTTATCCCCACCATTTAAATTAGACATTAATTTTAACTGTAATTATGTAAAATTATCATAACATCTTTTTTTATAAAAAAGAGTAAGAAATAGAATATCAAACTAATGAAAGAGTATTTTTGCACTTTTACAAAATTATCATTAAAGTTGAAGTCTAATTTAAACGGTAAGGAATAAAGTGGAATATAGTAAATCGATCAAAATATCAATATAAGAGAAACAGCAATTAAAGGTAAATATCATGATAAAAAATCCAATTGCTCTAAATAATTAATATCCATGTAAAATTTGAAGAGCCTGCATTTTATTGTTTGTGGCACAAATTGGCTCATTTGTTTATTTAAAAATATCAATTTTAGTTTTTTTTTTTCAGTGAGCAAAATATCAATCTCACTGTTTCCTTTGGATCAAGAAATACCAATCTAGCTAAACAGGCTTTTGTTACAATCGTCGAATCACCCTATTGGGCCCAAAACCAAGCATATGGTCATGGAGACAAGAGGCCCAGTCAATAGAACAATTGAGAAAGCAGAAGGCATGTAGAAATCCTAATGGCAGTCATAGCTCACATGGTATCATAGTTATATTATTTTGGTTCTTATAAAAAAAAATTGATGCCTTTAATTTGATTTTTCAAAGATATTTATCATCATTTTAATCTTAATTTTTTTATTAAAAAATTTTATTTTAGTTCTCAACATTAAGTCTATTAAAAAATTACTGACAAAATTGTTTATATAAATTAATTTTTTCTAATGTGAAACGTTAATGGTTGATGGAAATTAAAAACTAAATAAAAGAAAAATGTATTATTTTTAATGAAATTGGGGTCAATTTTCTAAAAAATGAGATTAACTTTGTCTTCAATTTTATTTAAAAAAATTATTTGTTTCGCTTCCATTTAGAATTTAACTATAGATTTTTCATATTGGATAGAATCATGTGGACAATTTTGATAGCATTTAATCAACAGACATAATAGCGAGGACTAAAATGATATATTTTTTAAAAAAGATTGAGACCAAAATGATGACAAATATTCTTGAAAGACCAAATTGATAGTATTAATTTTTTTTTTACGTACAAACTAAAATGATAGTTTACTTTAAAAAGAAAGAAGAGATAAACAAACATATAATATAATATGAAACTATACAAGGATCTAATAAAAATTTATCAAAATAAGTATTTTAGATAATGAAATCCACCGAGTCCCTGGGAATTGGCCCACATTGTCGTTTTTCACAAGGGATTTTGGAGGGGAAGAATGGTCGTGAACACTAGCTGTCGACCTTACACTTTAGAAAACAAGTCAGAAAAGATAAAAAACAAAGTAATCTAGAAAGAAGTGCAGGCCAGAATGCTATATGGAATTGACATAGCTTTTATCACATTTGACCTAATTATGATTTTTTTTTGGAAGTTGTACAATAAGAATATTTTTAAATTAGCTTACGTGTTAATTGAATTAAATTTTTTTCTCAAATAATTTTAAAAGTGTACTTTTCCCATCAATTTAGTATATTTTTTTAAAATATTCTAAAATTTGAACTTAAATAATCAAAATAAAAAAACAGACGTTCTTGTCACTAGACCAACCACACCTTTTGGATTACAACTAATTAGGATTTGAAAATAAAGAAAAGAAGGCTTTTATTGGACATCACCAAGGCAACGAACTCAGCAGCCATTTACTTTATAAAATAGTCTATGCATTAAAATTAGACAAAAAGTGGAAGCAGAGCTTGCACAAAATTCAAACAAACATTTGGGGAACCTTTGTAATGATCATACCTTCTTTTAAAGAAATCCAATCTCTATCTTCTTTTTTATTTAGCTCTGATTAAAATTTGAACTCAAGATCATCAATCTTAAAAACAGCTTCAATACTCAATTGGCTCATTAAACCTATATCTTCTTAACCTGCATGTAAAATAGAAATATTGATTAGAACATTCTCATATCTTCAATTATTTGTTTCATTAATATAATAATCATGAGATTGAGAAAATCATTACCTATTTACCCATTGCTTTTTGGCAAATTGAGAGAATGACAACGAGAATGGCTAGACCTACCAGTAATCCCACAATAATGAATATTGCTTTTTCCACTTGGTCCCCGTTGTAGGAATCTGCACGAAACACCAAGTTGCAGGAAAGCAATGAGAATAAGTAGAATAATATATGCATATATTTAAATGATTTTTATTTTTTATTTTTTTTTATATTATGATTACGGTGTCTTTGAAAATTTACTTTCGAAAAATACTTCTAAACAAATCGAACTATGATGAGGCTGACTTTCCTAGATATCTTATACGACCCATTTAATTTAAGAAGCTGGAGGAAGAATATAGAACTTTTTTGTGATTAAAAGATTGTTCCGAGATTCCATGTTATCTTCTCTTTTCTACAAAATGTTGCTTTATGCCAAAACATGACGCTACTTGGTTGAAACAGGAAGGGATGCAGAGGTTCGGAAAATGGGTAGATTGGTGAAGAAACTGAGATTGAAACAAAAAGAATAGAACTGATCAAAAGTAAAAGAAGGTAAAAATAAAAGCATATGTTCGGAATGCCTTACTTTATAAAATAAAATATATTCACTTGTTGACCATTGCATTGACAAGTTTTTTAGTGCTTTGGCATCCCTCACACCTCCATTCTCTCTTCACTTTTCTATAAAGAAATCATTGCAGCACTAAAGCTTTTTTTAATTAATTAAAATTATAATCAGTATAATTTCAACCTCTTTTACTCTCCTCCCCCTAGAATTGAATTAATATAGTTATTCTCTACATTTCTCTGAACTAAATGGTCATTTTGAATCATATTATAATGCAAAGGTAATATTCACAATGTTAAGGATTAATTCAACTCAAAAGTTGAATTTGGTAAATCTTAGTTACAATTGCAGAATTTTAACTCTGAAATTTAGAGATATAAACTTAAATCTTACAAACTTAACAATATAAACTAGTATATAGAGTTACATACACAACTTTGATATCATATGGTGCTCTAGTTTACTTTTAACAAAAGTTATGTAAACTGAGATTATTTAAAAATTAGTATTTAGGTTTATTTTATATATGGAAAGCTCATGATCAAATTTTATTTTTTTGCAAGGATTATTAAATGTTTTAAAATATTCTTTATTTGTATAGTATATATTACCATATCCTTACCCTATATTTTTTAAAAAAATATTATATCTCACATCCGTACCAATATCCACACAAAATAGAATAAAATAATTAGTGGCTAATGTTTAAAGTAGGAAAAAATGTAGCAGAGGCAGAATTTGTCGCCATTAATAAAAAAAATGCCTTAAACTTTTACTGTAGGATGAAAAATAGAAGATTGAGAATCAAACTGGACCTGCAGCATCCTCATAGTAGCCAGATGCCCAGTATCGAGCATAACACTGTGCCAAGAACACATCAGCTGCTGCTGCTGATCCGCACAAGCTCTTAAGCTTTCCCACTGCTTCTACAAGGCAGGAGGAGCAATCTGCTGCAGTCAAATCCCCCAAACACTGAACAAACCCTTCAACAAAACCAGAACTACTGACTCTAAACCCATTAGCTCCTAGCAAATCAGCAAGAACATCATCTCTTCTCCTGAAGAACTCAGCATCGCCAGTCACGGCTTTCCGACACTTCTTGTACCTAAGGCTTGTGTCAGCCTTGCCTAGGAAATCAACATGTTCATATCTGAGATAGCAGCCTTCTAGCTGCAGGGAAGCCCCTAAGGCATAGGGACAGACCAACCCTATTTGACGAACAGAATTTTCAACACATTTTTTGCAGTCTAGTGGCTGCAAATCACCCCTACACTGATATAAGCCATATATGGTCCCTTCTGGTGGGGTTGAGCTTTCATTTCCAATAGCAAAGCTATTGTAAGAAACTTGGGAGGATGAGCTGAGAGATGCAGCCAAAAAAGAATTTAGATTGCCTTCAAATGGTGAGTTGGGTTGGTATTTTTCTTGGGAGCAGCCTGCATAGATGAAGATGTCAGCTTTGATTGGGAAGCCATGGCCATGGGTACTAAGTATTGAAGAAAAGGAAAATAGCAGAGAAGAGAATCTCAAAGCTAAGATGATGGTTTTGTCAGTGAAGTCTAATTGAAGACTTCTCAACATTGTTTTTGGCTATGGACCTTCCTTTCTTTTGGTTATGTTTTTGTGGCTTGGTTATGACAATATGAGAGTAAGATAGTGGTTCTATTTTTCTCTTTTTTCCGAATTCTTATGTGAAGCCTTTTTCTATTGTAAATAAAGGAACTCATCTTGGGCATATTCATGTATGCTCACGGTTAAAGGATCAACTTTTTTTTTTTGTGGTACAATAAAGTTTAAGTCGAAGGGAGATTATTCCATTTCAAAGTCAGGCATACCACAAAATTTAGTTACGATTTACAATGGCTTGGTACTTACAAATTGTCTACCAAAGAAGAATACTGCTGACAGCAAAAATCGAACCCAAGCTTGAGATATTTTTATTTTTACCAACTGAATGAACTCCCTTTAGCACTTACAGGATCAACTTTGGCCCCAATCAATGGTCATAAAGATTAGAACACCAATATCTATATTTTTTCACAGAAGTTAAGAGATTCCTTGCATCAATTGAGCTATATAATTTTAAGATTTATAAATACATTATTTTAAGTTAATTTTATCGGTACATTCGCACATGAGAGAATCCCTCCACAGGTTGATAAATTGAAGGTTCGTCCACTGCAATTTGGAAAAGGCAAAGTGGTTTCACAATATATAAAACTTTCAATTAATTTATTGAATGTTTGCTATCAAATTTTTTAATAAAAATATAAATGGAAATATTTCTTTGCAACTAAGCAACTCTATTTAAAAAAGAAAAAACTCTTTCACATGTTATAATTTAATTTAAGAAATTGCAATTTTTCTCCTAATCTATTAATTTTTGTAGTTAACTCCCCAATTTATCTGTCTCATTACACCTTTTCCCTTACTATATAAATTAAGCATTAATTTTAATAGTAACCATGTGAAATTATAAAATATTCTTATATTTGTTTTATATTCCATTTTGTCTTCCTCTTTATGAGAATGGTTGTTTTGTGACTTGCAATCCCTTTAGTATAGTATATAGTATGATTCTGCTTTGATTTGGATGGAGCCTTGGTTAATATTCCACTTGGAGCTAGCATCTTGCATTTCTCTAATATATATTAATAATGTCTATTTTTGTATGTTTTTTATTGCTATAGCTTATGTTACAATTGGTTGAATTTATTTGTTGATATCAATATTATATATGTAATTCTCATTATTTTTTTAATTATATATATTTATTTTTAATTTAAAATTTATACCAATTTATAAAGTAATCAAAAAATTATATTAAACTTGACTTTAAATAATTATATTATAAAAATAATTTTGTTAATTTATATCCTTTATATTATATCTTATTATTATTTTGTTTGTCTCAAACACAAGATATAATAACATAATATTTATTTGAGTGTGTATTAAATATTAAATAAAATAAGAGTTTATCATATTCATATTCTATTATTCTCTTATCTAATCTATTATTCTGCTCTTATAATTCTTAAAGTTACGTGACCTGATATGCAAAGTAATTTTCAGTAACATGGGCTAAAAGAGACAAGTTTTGGGCCGGAAAAGCCCAAAACAACTGAACCGAAAAGAAGTAAATTACCCGAAGCCGAATGCCCGAAGTAAGCCGATGTCCTAACTCCGAAAAAAAAAAAAAGAGGTAGACGAGAAAATAACACAAACGACACGCTCTTTTCTTCGTTCTCTTCTGAATCTCATTCCTCGTTTCTTGATCTCAATCGCAAGAATCGGCTGCGTCCATCGCTTAGCTCTTTCCTAGGAGTTGTGTTTCTCTCTTCCTGCGTCGGCTATCAGTGATCATCGTCTAGAGAACGTTGTTTTTTTTTTTCTGGCAAATTTTATTTCAATGGCAAGTATTTTAAGCAAAAATGAAGCTGTGTTATTTTATAACCCGTTATCTTGCAACGCAAAAGCTAAGTCTTTTTTTAGTACCCATTATCTCTAGTTTGTAAAATTTTGTTATTTTGTTTCAATGGAAATTAGCACGGATTTATTTATTTGTTATTCGGAGATTCTCTGCTTCGCTCCTCTCCCAGATTCTAGATTAGGAAAATTCTTCAGGGGAAATAATCGTAATATAAAAGAAAGTTTAATCGAGAGAATTTCGGGTATCTCAATGGCATTTGTGAAAAATTAATTTATTTCTCAAAATTTGATGTTGCTGGGGTTGTTGTTGATGGGCACTTTTATCTTGGAATTTGTTTCAGAAACGGAGAAAGTGTGCTGGTTGATGCGGTGAGACGATTGTGAATTTGCTGAAGTGTGCTTTGCAAACTTGAGTTTTGACTTATTTTGCCTCATTAATTGAATTTGGTGAAGGTACTTCTTTTTCTTTTCTTTTTTTTCTTTAGGAAAGAAAAAAAAAATTCAGGAGACAACTAAGTTGTTTCAGTTCCAAGGCATGGTGCACTCGATGCCTACTAACAAGAATGAAACCGAAGGCATTTTGGTCGACACAACTCAATCTTACCAATTCAGCGGGAGTAGTTTCTTCTTTTTTATTTTTAATGCAACGAAGTCTTGACATTTATCAGTTACCAGATGAACATTTTCAATCCTAGTATACCAACCAGAATGTTTTCTACAAAGAAACCCCAGTACAGATTGCCTGTTTTTCCTCTTTCTGTCCTTGTCATCCTCCTACCCTTCGTTTACTTTTATTATTACACAGTGACCCCCTATTCTGTCTCACCTGTATAATCTAAAGCTTTAAAATCACAATCCATTCAATGCTCTTGTCAAGTCCTAGCCCTTAGGGAGAAATTTCTTTGGTATGCACCGCACAGTGGGTTCAGCAATCAACTTTCAGAGTTCAAAAATGAAATTTTAATGGAAGGAATATTGAATCGAACTTTGATTGTTCCTCCAATTTTGGATCACCATGCTGTTGCTCTAGGTAGCCGTCTAAAGCTTTGGGTTGTGAATCCACAGGATATTCAATCATGCCATCGAGCTCATTCAGGGTGGAAGGTTCGTAGATTTTGTTGCTCTTAGCCTGTGAGTTTTTTTTTTCTGTGTGTAGAAATTGACTGGGTAAGAAGGCTTAAACTGAAAGATTTATATAGTTTATTTGTTGGTGTCTTGACAAGATTGATAAATGCTTTGTCAGAAAGGAGAAACTGGAACAAAGTTTTAAGCTATTTTGATTTTTGACAAACAGATACTTACCAATTTGTTCTCTTCTATCCCATAATTTTCATTTTGCCAAATACCTTTATTTTTTGAAGTGGAGTTTAATGGCTTGACTTTTCTATTTTCAATGGTTTCTGTAACATACAAATTATATATTTGAAACTACATTTACTTGTATAGCAAAAAGGAAAAATTAGTTCCAGTTGGTCATCTCATCTGTCTGAAGTATGAATTTTTAGCAATTTTTTTTTATTGCAGCTAGATCTCCTTTGTTAGAATTAATGACATCTTATTATTTATTTCTTCCTCCTCTGTTTGAGTGGTTAATTCCAGGTATTTATTTTTGTTCTTGCGGATATATTATCATTGCTGAAATTATAGACATCTCATCTTTAGTTTCTTCCTCTCTTGTTCTAGTCGTTGATCTCTAGGATTTTGTGTCTATATGGTGTGGTGTCAGCTTAAATTTGGCTTCCTTAATGATCCAAAACTGCAATTTTCTTTTTCTGACAGCCTAAAGCAATGTGGATCTCTGCTAGCTGGGCTTCATGGGAGTGTTGACAAGCGTGGATATGCTATGGATGAAGATTGCAGAACTACAATGTGGACTTACAAAAGTGGTCATGAGGATGTGATGCTAGATTCATTTCAACCTGACGAACGACTGAAGAGGTAAAAGAAACTAACATATCTTTTGTCCCAGAGATTATAAGCGCAGGAAAGGAGTTTGCTAATGCAATTATTAAAGCTCCATTTCTTCGTGCGCAAAACAGATTGTTGGATTGGCAGTTTAAAAATAATCAAAAGGCTACATTTCTTGGGTTAAAACAAAAATTAGAATCTTTAAGGCAGAAAGGTCCTCTACCTATTCATATTTTTATAATGACTGATCTTCCCAGAGATAATTGGGCTAACACTTGCAAAGGTAATTTAATTAGTGATTCACCTAACTATAAGGTTTATTTCTTGAGAGAGGATAATGAGCTAGTGAGAAGGGTAGTCCAAAACCTTGTGGAAGCAGGCTACGGACAGAGGTTCATTTCAAATTTGAATGACAAGGTAAAAAATATTGTTCCAATCAGAGATTACCGAATGTACTTCTTTATGTGGAGCAGGCTATATGCAGTTGTGCATAACATGGATTTTTGGAACTGCAGGGTCAACTATCGCTGAAAATATAAAACTAATGAGAAAATTTGGCTTAAGTTCTGGTCAAAGTTGATAGCTTTGTGGCAAATGGATTATAAGATGTTAAAACCTGTTGGATTGATGAAGTGCAAGTTCCTCTGAGCTTTGCATTACAAGTTCCGTTGCATTGAACCAGAAGTTGATTGCATAAGCTGTGTTTTGTGTTATTTTTGTCTCTTTGGGATTTCTTGATTATCAGTTAGGACCACCAATCTGAGGTCACTTATCCGGAGACACTACATTCAAGGCCTTTTCCTACTTTAGGTACGAAACCTCACTAAGTTTAATGGTGTTTTTCATTTTTGTGCCAACTGTTGTTGCTTTTAACTTCAAAGAAAATCTAAGCTTTGCACTGCCAAGAGAATGAACGAGGGAGGAAAAAGTAATTTATGCCTTGAAAGAAAAATTAGTATTCCCATTGAAGATTTGAGTAATTTTATGATATTACCTTCTTCTTTGGCTGGATGGAATTATTTAGAAAATGAATTTAGGATTTCTCAAATCAAATATGTAATTAAGAAAAGGGATTTGATTTGCTTTCCTAATTTTTAGCGGTTTTAATTTTCTATTTTCATATCTTAGTATTTTTCCTGACTTGGGGAGATTTCCTTCTATTAGCATTGAAAAATTTCTCTACTATATATGTACCTATCTTTTAATAAATGATTAGGGTAGAAATAAGATATCCATTTTTTAGAAACTTACTTACATGGTATTAGAGCCTCAAGCTCTCCCTTCTTCTCCCTTCGACTAAGATGTCATACAAAGCAACAATGAACAGTGCTCGAGAAGGGTTGCTGCCTGATACAACGCCTCTGTTGTTTTTGTTACTCTGCCGATGACTTCCTTTGCCCTTGTTGGTTTAACCGCCTCTACTACTTTTGAATTCTACTGACAGATGTCGTCCCTATGTCACACGATGACAAGCTAAATGGACATAATTACTTAAAGTGGACTCAATCAGTCAATTTGGCAATTGTTGGGAGAGGAAAACTTGGACATTTAATTGGGGGAAATCTCAAAATTGGTTATTGGTGATTTGAATTTGAGAAAAGGACAATAAAAAAAATCTATGATTATCGCACAGTTCATCAATTCTATGAAACCTGCTATTGGTAAATCTTCTTTGGTCCTTTCCCCACTAGAGATGTATGGGAGACTGTTTGAGATCTTTATTCAAACCTAGAAAAAATTTCTTTGGATATATGAACTCAAAATGCGATTATGGAAATGTAAGCAAATTGACCAGGATGTTACCTCTTATTATAATGAATTAGTCACTTTATGGCAAAATCTTGATTAGTGGTATGACAATGACTTGAAAAATTCTAATGAGTATGCCTGCCATAAGAAAAAGAAAGAAGACAATCGTCTAAATATTTTTTTGGCAGGTTTCAGTCGGTGTTTGGATGAGGTTAGAGGCTGTATTTTTGGCAAGAAGCTGTTGCCTTCTATTTGGGAGGGGTTTTTTTAAGTAAGGCGTATGAAGTAAAGAAGGAAGATTATGATGCATAATACAGAACTCGAATTTCACATTGACTTTGAGAATTCTACACTTATGTCTAGAGGTATCTATTCTAATAGTGAAGGGTTTAAGAAACCATGGTATGATTATTGCAAAAAACCATGACATACAAAAGAAACATGCTAGAAGCTCCATAGTAAACTAGTAAATTGGAAGCCAAAGCCCAAACGTGATAGTCATGCATATCAAGCTATCACAAAAGAGACTTGAGAGACTTTTGCTACCTTTGAGACAGTACCTTTCACTAAGGAACATTTAAAGCACCCATGTAAACTTTTCTTATCTCCAAAATTATCCTTAACTCTATCTTATTCTATGGCTTAAAATGGTAACTCTTGTTATTGTTTTTCTTAGTATCATTCCATATTTTGTTCATTCTTAGGTTATTGATTTTGGTGCCACTTATCACATGAATAGTTGTTCTAAAATGTTTTCTTTCTATTGTACTTGTGCATGTAATAAAAGGTTAAAGTTGCTGATGGTTTCCTCTTAGTAACTGTCGGGATACGAGCTGACTAACTCACTTTATTGATAACCTTACATGATGTCCTTGACATTCCAAACTTGTCTTACAATTTGTTATCTATTAATAAACTTACCTTTAATCTTCAATATCAAGCAAATTTTTATTCCTCTTATTGTGGCTTTCAAGAACTAACCTCAAGGAGGATGATTAGCCAATGCTAAAGAAAAAGATAAAATCTATTATTTTGATTATAAATTTTGTTGTCCTAGTTTTTAATATTTAAATGTTGTTTTTTATTCTTTGTTTTTTTTCCCTTATTATTATCATTTTTCATTAATTGGTTTTAGTATCTTACATATATAATTGATAAATATTGACCTTACTAGCATAAGATAAAAGAAAAAAGGGAGAAAGGAGAAAATCAAATGGAATGGTTAACCCAAAATACAAAATTACTCATTCAAATAATTTATGATTGAGTGAAGAAGAAACAATTGCAAACAAACACCTTTAAGGCAACAATTTGAGAAGAGGTAAATATAGAACTTGTAAGGATTGTTAGAGAAAATTATAGTGTGATAGACTGAAAGGAAAATTTAATTATCTAAGTACTCTATATTGTGAATTTTTAACATTGTATGCTTGTAAAAAGGTTACATGGAATTCAATATCTAATGAAGTTAATGCATTTGAAGATATATGACAAGACTTATATACGGTATGTAAAAGTTGATTCTTATTGTTATATTTTATAATATTATTTTAAAGCATGTCATTTATGTACATTGTACTAAAAGTATTTATTAATTAATTTGTTATAGAAAGAAATGTATTATAAGTAATTTAACAAGCATAGATTTAAATATGACTATGATATTCTAGGTGAAATATTCAATACTATCATGGTTACGGATAAATTAAGTCTCGAGTTCATACAGAAGTCACCAACTTCATATGTGCATGTTGGTTTACAGTTTACTTATCTTGGGGGGAATAATTTAAAGGAAGGTAATAAAAAAATAATAATAATTGACTCTGATAAATTAAAGTTTGTTTAGTACAATGGAGTAAAGCAATGAATGTCAGCAAAGAGGCATCTAAAGCAAAAATTGAAGCATCTATGAACAAGGCAAAAAATATAAATTATAATATAATCAAATCAGTAGCCAATTATTTGATGGAGTTACTAGATTCCATAGAATATATTTCAAATAAAATATATAACAATGCATTAGATAAATTTGTCAATGAAGACTGCAGGCATATGTTTATTAAGATGTCAGACAGAAGGATTGGTTGTTATTCTTTGAATAGGATGTATTAGTTGATTTATTTGAATTAATTTATTTTTAAAGTATAAATTTATTATATTAGACATTTTATTATTAAGTAAATTACTTGGGGCATTTTATTATGTTTTGAAACTACAAATTTATTTTATTAGTTTTTTTCAATATATATTAATATGCAGTTGCGTATGGATGTGTCCTATCATTCATAATATTTGTTAATAATTTTTAACAAATCGATATATCAATGAATAAATTTATAGATAATTCAAGTATTGAAAGTAGTACAGAATTAAGTTATTTGAATGAAGAATTTGGTGATTTAAATATAGTTCAACACACAATAGAATATCAAAAATCATTTGTCAATCAAATGCCCTGTATTGAAGGAAAAAATGTATATATTAGAGTTTTTGATCGGGCTGGAACTAGGTGATATGAGATTATCGTAGCCAAGGATAACCAAGGGGCAAGCATAAAGTATTTAATTATAGATACTCTCTATTGAGAAATGTGATTAAAAGGTGTTTTGAAATATTAAAGTAATTTTTTTCATTTTAAAGTTGATTTCAAATTATCCTTGTAAAAGACAAAGATAAATTCTTACAACTTGTTGCACAATATATAATTTCATTAGGATGCTAGATACTAAAGGCAGATTTGTTTTAAGATTATTCTACAGACATAATAGTACAAGGAGAACATAGTCTAAGAGTGAATCAATAAAGTTTTAATTTTGATGGTACTAAAAACCAAATGGTCCACGTTAGAGGAAACATTCTTAACCAAATGTGAGACAATTATAATATAGCCCATTAATAGTAGCTTGTAGGAAAGAGTTAAATCTTAAATATTTGTTAGTTTACTTTAATCTTTTCTTATTTTGAATTTAATTAAACATATTTGAAATATGTTGATAAATAATCTTAAATTTAATATAAAATGCATTGATTGAAATAGCAAATGATTTTTTAAAATTAATCAAAATTTTATATTTTTTATATTTAAAAAATTATTTGCAACACTTTCAATCTTATTTATCAATACATTACAATATAATCTAGTTTGAATGCAATGTATCTATTTCATTTTTTTGTTAAATTAGTTTGATGAATAATGTCATCAATAATAAAATAAAACTATATTTGAAAATGAAAACAAATAACCAAAAATATTATAATCATTTCAGTTTTTTTGAAAATTCAACACCAAACATGTTTCTATTGTTTTCATTTTTTGAAGTCATGTTTTGACTTTATAAACTAAACATATTTTTTAAATAATAAAATTGTTTTTAAAAAATAAAAACAAAAAATATATTCACAAACTAGATTTTAAATTTTCTCACTTCCCTAGTTCCCAAGATATGTAACCATTGATACAGTTTGAAGTGACAAAAACAAGCCAAGTATTTCAAATTTTCAATGGTAGATGGAATTTGACCAATGAGTTGGTTATTATCAAGGTATATGTTGATTAAGTTCTTTAACCTCCTTATTTCTTGAGGAAATGGACCAATCAACATGTTCTTTTTTTTTTGTACAATAAAAGAGCCCAAGGGCTACACACCAGGTCTGCCATTAGGCCCACCCCGCATGTCCTCATCTAACCGGGATTGCAGACCTTCTGGAGGTCTCTCCAAAATATCCAAGCCTAATGAATGCTTCTGAGCTTCTCGAGCCGCCCAATCTGCGGCTGAGTTTCTCTCCCTTGCAATATGTGTCACTTCCACTTCCCAATCTCGTCGGAGGAGATCCCTAATCCGAGCCAGCAACCCAACACACGGGTGAGTTCTTCCACAACCTTCCCTATAGAGCTCCTTCGCCCTCATCGAGTCAGTTTCGATCACCATCCTCCTTATCTTCCATTCCCATGCCAGCTCCAAGGCAATTAGGATTGCCCAAATCTCAGCTTTGTCAACATCACATATACCCAGGTTCCTTGTAAATCCTTTGATCCACTTCCCGGAGTCATCCCTGAGTACCCCCTCGCACGATGCACGGTTGCTCCTGCTCACTGAGCCATCCACGTTGAATTTCATCCATCCCTTCCTCGGCGGAGTCCAGCCTCCCTTTCTGTTCGATGGGGTAAATCCCTGGATTTTCGAGTAAGCCTTCAATCCATCCCTGCATTCCTTTGCTCTTGCCAGGCATATGAAGTAGAGATCCCCTCAGTTGGCGTTTTCCGGTTGAAACACCCTCTCACACCTCTGTTTCCAAATACTCCACATGGTTATCCCAAAGAGAATTTTCCAGTCCATACCGTTAAACTCTCTTCTTCCCCAAGCCTTCGAAAGGTTCCTCTCGATCCAGCTCTGTGTATTCCCTCTGAAGAAATCCTCCCACTTGCCCGGATCAACTAGTCTTAGCCATAGGTCCTTCGCGTGCTCACAGTCCCTAATACAATGGATTGTGTTTTCTTGATCTCTTCCACAAATCTTACACAACCCATCTTGGTCGATATGCCGGGTGGCCCTAAGTCCGTTCGTCAACAGGCTCTCCTTCCTCGCTAGCCACATAAACGATCTTATCTTCTGTGCCCCGGGCCATTTCCATATCTTATCCTATACATTCTGTCTCTGCAAATGAACCCCGGGATTCTTTGCCTCGTACGCGGATTTGACCGTGAACTCCCCATTATTGCTGTATTTCCACCTGAAGGAGTCTCTTCCATTATCCATACTGGGTGTGGTTCAAGCCTCCAGATACAATCTTGACTCCGGGTGGGTGAAAGGGATTATTCTATCCTAACTCCAATCCCCTGCTCTATTGACCATATCCGCCACTTTGCAGTTAACAATATCTTCTGGTAAGCTGACTCCAAACTCCCTATGTAGCCTCCCACAACCAGGAATCCAATTGTCCAGCCAGAATCTAACCTCTCGACCATCTCCAACGTTCCATTGCACTCCTTCCTTCACCGAATCCCACACTTTCTGAACCCCTCTCCAAAGGTTTGAGCACTCCTTAGTGTATCTCTTAGGTTCCAGTATAGGTCCATCAGAGCAATTATACTTAGCTTTCAGGATTTTCACCCAAAGCTCCCCTGGTTTCGTGATTATCCCCTACACCACCTTCATCAAGAAGGCCTCGTTCATAGATCTTAGGCTCCTAATACCTAGACCACCCTCCTTCTTCGGCCTGCAAACCTTATCCCAGCTCACTAAGTGTAAACTATTTTTCCCCCAAATAAAGCCTCTACTGAGTTTCTCAATCTCATCACAGACTCCCACTGGGAGGAGAGCTGTCTGCATTGAGTAAAACGGTAGGCTACTCAGGGTACTCGAGGTAAGTGTGACTCTTCCTGCAAGATTAAGTGTGAAGGATTTCCAGTTACTTAACCTCCTTCTAACTCTGTCTATTATGTATCTGTAGGTATTCTTCTCAACTCTCTTGTGGATTAGAGACATACTCAGGTATTTACCCAAATCCCCAGTAAGTTGGAATCCCATTTCACTGCTGTATTGCACTGCTCTAGCATGGTTGATATTTCTAGAAAAGTAGCATTTAGATTTTTCGTTATTAACCAATTGGCCTGAGCTTCCACAAAATGCCTTGAGGCACTCTCTGATAATAGTGCAATGGTTTAGATCTGCTTCCGCAAATAGGATTAGATCGTCTGCGAAGAAGAGATGAGATAGGTTAGGCCCCTTCCTCCCGAGCTTAACTGGATTCCATCTTTTATTTTCTACTGCCCAATCTATGCAGTGTGCTAGCCTTTTAATGCACAACACGAACAGATAAAGGGACAAGGGGTCCCCTTGCCTAATCCCTCTAGATATTTTCCACTCTTCTGTTGTTTCTCCATTCCAGACAATACTCACAGTGCTTGTATTGGTACATTTCATAATAAGATTTATGAAATGATCCCCCAAACCAAGATCTCTTAGGGTATCCTCTAGGAAGACCCAATTGATCCTGTCATAAGCCTTCTCAAGATCTATTTTAACTGCCATCATCCCTCTCTTCCCCTTCTTCCTTCTCATAGAGTGGATAACCTCTTGTGTTATAATGACATTGTCATTAATGTTCCTCCCTGGAATGAAGCTACTTTGACTAGGCCCAATCCATTTTCCCATTAGGGGTTTGATTCTATTAGCGATTGCCTTGGTTAGGATTTTAAAAATCACATTGCATAAGGCTATGGGTCTGAATTCCTTAAGAGACTCGGGTATATCAACCTTTGGGATTAGGACCAGGAGAGATTGGTTAATATTCTCCACGAGGCTAGGATTAATGAAAATCTCTCTGATCAGCCTACAAACAGATGGTCCCACATACTCCCATTGACTCTGGAAAAAAAGGGCATTGAGCCCATCCGGCCCAGGGGCTTTATTAGCCCCCATGCCGAACACCACCTTCTTTATCTCCTCGTCCGTAAAGGGAGTTTGAATGCTGTTCAGTTCTCCCTCTTCTAGTCTGGGAAATTTCCCTCTCAGGGGTGGTTCCCCAAGGGTAGACTCCTCTTGGCTAAACAGTTTCTGGAAGAACTCCTTGGTCATGTTTTTAATAACTTCCTCCTCAAAGACCCAGTCTCCTTCCTCATTCTTGATGGCTTGTATCCTATTCCTTCTCCTTCTAGCCATGGTCGCGGTGTGGAAAAATCTGGTGTTTTTATCACCCAACTTGAACCAGTTACATTTGGCTTTTTGGTACCATAAAGCCTCTTCTTTAATGAGAATAGATTCATATTCCTTCCACAAATCAGCTCTGAGTTCGAATAGGAATCTATTGCCTTTATTCTCCATGATTCTGTCAATCCCATTCAACCTTCTCATAACTCTCTTTTTCTGCTCAAACACATTCCCAAAGACTTTTTGGTTCCATCTCCTTGCACTGTTTCTAAATACCTTGGCTGACTCATTCCAGTTTGTCCCTTCACCCCACGCTTCCCTTACCAGCTCCGGGAAGGACTCATCTAGGAGCCAGGCCGATTGGAATTTGAAGCTTTTCTTCTTTATGTTAATTCTTGGTTCCTTTTTCCTGGTGACCAGGAGTGACCTGTGATCAGATTTTAAAGCTGGCAGGTGAAACACAACTGACTCTGGGAAAACAGAGAGCCAATTGAAATTACACAAGGCTTGGTCTATTCTTTCCCTGACTCTTCCCCTCTCCCACGTGAACCTAGGACCCTTCACCTCCAAATCCACCAGATTTTTATCAGAGAAGAAGTTACTGAACTCCTTGATGGATTTCCAATTATGAAATTTGCTACCTTCCTTTTCTTGCACCAGCTTATAGGCATTGAAGTCTCCCAAAACTACCCAAGGTCTATTATCAGGAATCCTCAAACTTCTTAGTCCTTCCCAGAGGCTTCCCCTATTACTAGGTTGGGGGCTTCCATACACAAAGGTGATGAGGTTGGGATGTAAATCATTCTCGAACAGCACCTCTGTGTGAACAAATTGGCTGTTCCTTTCCAACACCTTCACTTCCACTTTATCTGAGTCCCATAAGACCCAAATTCCTCCAACAAAACCTTCTGCTTCCACCACACAGCTTCCTTTCCATCCCACCTTCTTGATCACGCTAGATGCTATACTCCCACTGATTTTTGTCTCAAACAGCGCCAAAACCCCTAACTCATGCTCTCTGATCAGATCTTTGATGAGAGATGGGAAAAAACTGGCTCCCGCCCCTCTACAATTCCCTGATAGTAAATTCATAAGATTATGCATCAAGGCTTCCTAGATGGATGCCATCCTAGAGCAGAATGCTCCCTTCCCCATTTTGAGCTCTAGCCTCCAAAGCTCTCTGATCCAACTCCTGTGCTTTAGTTTTCTCCTTGTCCAAATGGGTCCCTAAAGGGTCAGGGTCTGGTGGTTTGGGTAGGAGCCTCCTCTGCTCCTCACCCTTACCTTTGTTTTGGTTGGACCCTTCCTGCCCAACCTTGCTCTTGACTTGGGCTTCGGAATTAGCCCGATCCAGTAAGTTTTCTCTGACGATTGGGCTCCTTGTTTGGATATTGGGCCTTGGAATTTCCACCAAAGCCGGTCTGCTTTTAAAGGTCCCCTTCCCTTTGTTGATCCTCGGGCCTAGATAGTAGGCCTCTCTGTTGTTTTTGAGCTTGGGATTTGTTGTGTATTTCCCATATGAGCTCGATGCCTGGTCCTTCCTACTTTTGCACCTTAGGCTTTGTGGACACTGTTCCACATTTTCCTTTCCTTTCAATTTCTCACTGGCTTTAGGCCTAGGCCCATTCCTGTCGCATCCTACCTTCTGTTCTAACCCTTTAAATGGGGGTATGGCCTCTCTATTCTCTGCCTCCATTAGGTCCCACGATTCCGCCCTTTCTTCTGGCAGAAGTTCTAAAACCCCAAATCTTGAGGTAATCTTTGGTCTACCTGCTGTAGTCTCCTTACTTTGCACTGTATTCCTTCCCCTAAACCCGGGATTCCTAGCCGTACTAGCAGCAATTTTCAGCTGTTTCCCTGGCCTCCTCCTTTCCGGTCTCCTCACCAGCATCCAAGGGCTGAACGCCTCCTCCCCCTCTTTCTTTCCGGCAGCCAGTGGCACTACTACCTGCCCGACCTCATTACCAGTTTCCCCACTGATGATATCCTGCCTAGCTATCTGCTGTTCGCTTCCTTTAGTTTGTGGACAGAGGTCCTTCCGGTGTCCATATCTTCCACATTCAAAGCAGATTGAGTGCAGGCCTTCATACTCCACATTAAAGAAATTCCTCCTGAGTCTAAACTTCGACACAAGCTTCTTCCTTAGATCCACCTCCACGCACAACCTGGCAAACTTCCCTCTCTCCACCCTTGGAGCCTCCCTTATGTCAGAACTCATATTTCTCAATGTGTGCGCATCAATTTTCAATGTTTTACCAATTCTGTTACCCACTCTTCATAAGAAGTGACTGTTGTAGTACTCTATTGGAAGTCAAGGGATCCTAACCCAGATTGCTATTCTTTGAAAGTTATCCTCTTGTGGCCTGAAATTGGGTCTCCACCGCTGAATTACCAGGTAGTGATCAGCTATCATCCAGGGGCCTTCATGCAAAGTAAAGGTGTAGTCCTCTTTATTTGCAAGGGTCGCTAAGTAATATTCATTCCCTATGTCAATCAGTTTGAGCTCACTAGAGGGATGCCATAGCTTCAAGAGTCTTTCTTTCAGGTATCTGTATCCGATTTTCCTCCCCATCAGTTTAATGATGAGCGCTTTCCTCCAGGGCTTATAGTAGGATTTTCTTTCCTCTGCTAAAATCTCAATATACGGGTGTTCAGACTCTTGCTCCTCTTCTAGCTCTTCCATCAGCTCTCCCTCTGACTCCTCTCCAGACCAGCTTCCTTCAGAGTCCTCCTCTACCTCCGGGTTATTTGCCACCCCATTAAAACTCAGCAGCCTATCCCTATAGGATCCCCTTTCAGCATTTCCTACCATTGTTCCTTTTGTTCCAGTCTCCATAGCCTCCTGGACCTACCCCCTTATGGTTGGGTTATCTTTCTTATTTGACATCATGCTATGATCCTCAACCGCAACCACCATACCCTTTCCACTGGGTTCCTCCATTACAGCGTCCAGTGGTTCAGTCAAATGCTCGTTCCCTTTAACTTTCTTACAGCTTCTCCGGAGGATGTCCTCCTCCTCCTTTGATAACACTGACGGTTCTAGCGAAACTAAGCTCTTCTCCATCAAAAGACTATTTACCAATCAACATGTTCAAAGTAAGATCCAAGCATTGCAAATTCTTCAAACTCTCTATTCCTTGAGGAATTGGACCACTTAGATTATTGGAGTTCAAATCGAAGGTTAACAAGTTTGTTAATTATCCTATTTCAGGATATATCAAACCACCCATTTGATTGTTAGAAATCTCAAGATGCACTAATTGGCTCATATTTAGAACAGCACAAGGTATCTTGCCAGATAATGAATTGAAGCACAAGCTTAGATGAGTGATATTGGCCATAAAACCCGAAGCGATTATTTCGTTGAAATTGTTTCTAAACAAGTCCAACTTGACAAGTTTAGTGAATTTGCAGGGGTGATAGCTAGAGAGCTCACCAGTAAGATAGTAAATGGTTAGGGACAGGTTTAGATTATCATAAACTTCCGGGAAAGATACCTTTGGACGAAATTATGTATGAAGTACCAATTAGACTAATTATTAAATGTGACTTTGGAAAGTCATGCGAAGCAGGTAGATAAATCAGTGACTTTGGAAGGTCATGCGAAGCAGGTAGATAAATCCAGGTAGATAAATCATAACTTTTATATATATATATATTTAAAGTAACGTAAAAGAACAAATTTTTTTTTGGCTTCTCATTTGAAGCAGAAGGAGAAACGACAAATCAATCTTTTTAAAAACCACTCTGGCTCAAAATTAAAAACTGTAGAATTATCGATTATTGTCCTTCCACCGACCTAAGCTTTTAGCCATATAGTAATAGTAATTTAGTTGTGTTTGATTGAGATTCCAAACTTTCAAAGTCTATTGTTAGTAATGGTCTTGGTCTTTGTGGGGTTAAGTCTTTAATTTCCGAAATTTAAGCTCCATTATCACCTGCTACTGCACAACGTTTTTGAAGGAGCGTCGTGTCGACACGTGGATTCAAAAGTATAGACAAATCTAGTCTTCATTTAAAATTTGAGATATTCACTTTGGCAGTTAATCAAATATGAAAAGATTAATTAAAAATATATCCAAGATAATAAAAACAATGTGCCAATATGCAAAGGTAAAAGTCGAAATTTTTATTCAAATAAACTCTATTTAAAAATTTTGTCTATGAATTCTACCAGAATGGCAATTAATATGTCAAGTTAAAAAAATATAACAAATTTTTTTAATATTAGTAGTGAGTTATGTTTAGTATCAAATTTTAGATATTAATTTAACTAAGTGATAACATAACAAGCATTTTTATTTGTGAGATACTAAATTAAAAAAAATATTGTATCAAAAATTGAATTGAAAGCTCCCTTATCAAGAACGGAGATATGACTTTTCCATAAAGCTCCAATGCCACTGGCTAAGTTGCCTGGTCATGTTGTGGAAGAGAAAAAATTATTTCTTTTTTAGAAATATTTTTCAAATTTTTATATTTTTTTAGGAAAAAATTGTTTTTAATTTTCATATATGTTAGCCGAGAAAAAAAAGTTATTTTGAGTAACAAAATAATCTATGTTTGTGCTGTCAGCGGGAAGTGAAAAATTAGAGCTTATTCTTTAAAGCAGAAGTAAAACTAAAAATTAATTTTTTAAATAAAAATACCCTTGATCAAAATCAATAAATGTATGCTTTAAGTTGTACTATTTTTTTCGCTTTTTTCTATGGGTGATTTCTTCTCCCAATGCATAATATATTTCTAACTATGTTCGTTATTTCTTAAGTCAAGATACTTAATTGTAAAAGTTTCTTTTTCGATTTATAATAAATTTCATATATAAAAAAATGTGTAGCCTTTTTCAAATTTTATAAATTTACATTTAAATTTTCATTTCTTTACATTTTAACTTTGTAGGAAAATAACAGCTCAATCAAATCGTGGAAAATGAATATTATAAATTATTTCGTCATTCAAAAAGTATTGACTATAATGATCTTTTTAATTATTTGAGAATAAAATGTATTCATTATAAGATTGGAGAAACGCTAATATTATTAACAAAAATGTTCATCAAACGATTTGATTATATGTGCATTAATTATTTTTTATTACAATATTTTTATAAATTTATTTTTAAAAAAATTCAAAATAAGCAAAAATCCAAAGTAGGAGAAAACAAAATAATTACAATTACACGGAAATAATTAGTGCTTTGAAAAAAAAAGAATGATACGCTTTTTGCACTTTCAACTCATTAGTTTACTATTTTTAACATGGTCATTTCTGAACTTTGAGTCAACGATACTTTCTTTTTCTTTTTCTTTTTTCATTAGAGCTCCTCTCTTTCATAACTTAATAAAATTTCCTATCTCTTGACAAAAAAAAGAAAAAGACCTTGGGTATATTTATTTTCTATTTTAAAAAATTATTTTTTATTCTCAATTATTTTTAAAATAAAAAAATTTGTTTGATAACTATTTTTTATTGTTGTTTCGAAAACAAATTTTAAAAATAAGTTATTTTTAAAATAAAAAAATAAAAAAAAAAGTTGTTTTTATTTCTTATTTTTATTTTTAAAATATAAAAAAAATAAAAAATAACATATTTTTAAAATAGTTTATCAATCGAATTTTTTTTTTACTTTTATTCTACAGAACAATTTTTAAATAATTTTTAAAAATGATTTTTAAAAACAAAAAAATAAAACAGAATCAAACAAATATCTTGTTTCTGGTTAAATTGAAAGTAATTCTTTCCAAAATAAATTCAACAGTTAAGTATAAGAGATTCAAGTAATTTAATCTTAATCTTGATCCATTTCTCATTTTATATTATAAAAAAATCATTGGTGCCTGTACTAACAACCTGATTATTGTTTAAATAGAAAATGTCATCCAAAGTTAATTTATGTATTTAACTATAAAAATAGTAATATAATTGTGGTAAAACTTGAATTATAGATTACTTGATCGGAGGATCCGTTAAACAAAGGACCAAAAAGAGTTTTTTAATCATAATAACCTACTGGCTTCCTTTTAAAAAAACTCTTTAAACTTAAACTATGGACCTAATAACTTATTATCACTTGATAATAAGTTCTAGAGATATAAAAAAGCAAATGTGGACGTTACTTTATAATTGGTAGTGGGTATTGTGTTATGAGTTGTATTATAAGACGACGCAAGAATTCTATCCAACAAATAATGTATTTTTTCAAATGCATAAATTGGAAAGTACAAATAAATTAAATTTTAATGTATAATAAAGACTAGAAAATTAAATATAATTGTAAGTTCTTAGTAAGTCAATTAGTAGATCCGCGTAATAGGCACTGAAAAAATTAATGTATAATAAGGACTAGCCAATTAAATGGAACGTTTAAGTCTCCCTGCAAGTTTTCCAATAACAATTCATTATGCAGCTATTGTATCGCTATTAAAATCCAGACAAAAATATTTCAATGTCCGCTTATAATTGTCCTGGTCTTGGTAGCAGTTTTTCCCACGTTTCTTTACAAAGTTGTTGCCCGGCCTTTCTTTTTCTTATTTTCACACTTTTAAAATATAAATTTAATATCAATTGGACTATTGATGTTGTCTGATCTCTTTGCAAATATTTTTTTGCAAACTTGAATTCTCATCATTCTAGAACTTTCAATTATTCAACTTACATTTACTTTTCACTTAAATCTCAAAAAATTTTAGAACGGTCTATGACATGCTTGCAAATTTATAGCAAAGAAAAAAAATAATGACCTGGTAAAGCAGAAACAGTGGTGCCTTATATCACCATGATTTCCATCCTTTTTTCATTTCAACAACAATCTCTTCCCTCCCTCTATAAAAGGAATTAAACTTCTTAGGATCCCACAAGCAAAACCATCTTCCTAGTATCCACTTCTTGAGTCATAGTGTCCTACCAAAACCACTCCAGAGGCAATAGCTAGAATGCTAACTATGGCTACGTTTCGGTTGCTAATAACTCTTCTAATTGTCCCCTTTCTACTACCCTCTTCTGTTCATGGCTACTCATCAAATGAAGTGAAAGAATGGTGCAGCCAAACCCCTAACCCTCAGCCATGTGAATACTTCTTGAGCAGCAAAACTTTCGACAAACCCATCAAGCAAAAGTCTGATTTCCTCAAGGTCTCACTGGGACTAGTTCTAGAGAGAGCACAAAAGGGCAAAGCGAAGACTCTTTCTCTAGGTCCCAAGTGCAGGAACTCACGTGAAAAAGCTGCATGGGCTGATTGCCTTGAGCTCTACGAGAACACCATCCACAAGCTCAACAAAACCATAGACCCTCAAATCAAATGCACCCAAACCGATGCTCAAACATGGCTCAGCACGGCTCTAACCAACCTCGAGACATGCATACGTGGTTTCCATGACCTTGGAGTTCCAGACTACGTGTTGCCCTTGATGTCCAACAATGTTACCAAGTTGCTGAGCAACACCTTGTCTCTTAACAAGGGTCCATACAAAAAGCCAAGTTTTAAAGATGGGTTCCCCAAATGGGTCAAGCCCGGCGACCGGAAGCTGCTGCAGGTGGTGGCTACTCCGGCTTCTCAGGCTAATGTGGTGGTGGCCAAGGATGGGTCTGGAATGTACGAAACGGTGAAAGAGGCTGTGAATGCTGCACCAAGTACTAATAGTGAGAGGTATGTGATACACGTGAAGGCAGGAGTGTATGATGAACAAGTTGAGATAAAATCAACGAACATTATGTTGGTGGGAGATGGAATTGAAAAGACTATAATCACTGGTAGCAAAAGTGTTGGAGGAGGCACCGGAACCTTCCGTACATCCACTGTTGGTGAGTAAAAATTGTTTTTTATTTTTTATTTTTTGGTTGTATAATTTTATTTTTATTATTTTTAGTATACTATTCATAAGAATATGAAGTATACAATTTCATTCATAAATTGGTCAAATAATTATATAAGCTACAAACAAATGTAAATACATAAAAAAAAATCCAATTAGCCCACCATTTTTCACTACTAGAAATTTGACCTTCACTTGCAACTTTTTGGTAATAACCCTAAAAGCTATCACTCGAAGTGCGCAAATATAGTGACAACATTCTGAAGTCGTCTAGTTTTGGGCTGTCCTTTACATTTCTTGTGCTTTATAACTAATTACACCTAAACCGAAAATCTAACTCATTATAATTAGAAATAGTAAAAAATTTCCAAATATGAATGAAGATTCAAGACGTAGAGAAATATTAAATAATTACTATATTATTCTAGAACTAATTAATAAACCAAATGATAAAGATGGCATTAAGTATTCAAATTAATTAATGAACTAGATAACATCAGAATATTTTTCTGCCCAGGTAGCTTTCTTCTATAACTTACATTCAATAAACTTGAAATAATGATTTGATGAGAACATATTTTAAAAAGAGAATGAAGGGTTGATGGGGACACATTTCCTTCCACATAAACAGTTTAAGCTAGAATGATCTAGATAATATTGAGGAAAAATTACACCTTTTCACCCTAATTTTTTTAAATTTTATTATAATTTTTTAATCTATTGATTTTTATAATCGATCCCTCTAAACTTTTTGTTATGTTGTACTTTACTCCCTAGCTTTTAAATCAATCCTCAACTTTAACGGTAACATGTAAAATTATGAAAATACACTTCTATTTATTTGACATCTCATTTGTTCTTTTACTTATGAGAAGAATATTTTGGTAATTTAGACAGTATGATGCAAAAAGCAACGGGACAAAGAGATTAAGAGTGTCATATACACGTAGGCATTACCAATGTATTATGCTTGAATATGGCTCTATCTTCTTAGCCAAGAGTCTCTCTGTGTTTGCTTTACTAGCAAGAAATGGCAATTATCATCCTCTTGGTGGTCATGACCCACTTCGAGAAAGACTCATAGTTCATGTACCACATTATTGGGTATAAATTGTTTTCGTTGAGGTTAACCGGTAATTAATAAGTTACACAATTCGATTTATTTGTGAAAATCTTGTAAATTAGTAATTTGATTTTGTTATAGAGCATTTGGAGAATAAAATTCTAAACACATCTTTCAAGATTGTTTGAACTTTGAAGAAGAGATTTAGTCTCGAACAAAACTCAAAAATACCATTGACCATAATTATTAAAAAAAAAATTGGTAACAAATTATTTGAGTATATGAATATAAGGCTAAAAAGGACATTTTTTATAGAATAATTATTTAAATTATTTTTGTTGCCTTTCAACTGATTAAAAATAAGCAAACAAACAAATTGACTATATCGATATTTATGTTTTTTGTAGCTGCTGTTGGGGAAGGATTTATTGCTAGAGATATCACTTTTAGGAACACTGCTGGACCAGCAAACCAACAAGCTGTGGCATTTAGATCAGGGTCAGATTTATCAGTATTCTATAGATGCAGCTTTGAGGGTTACCAAGACACACTCTATGTCCATTCCGAGAGACAATTCTATAAAGAATGTGACGTCTATGGCACAGTTGACATTATCTTCGGTAATGCAGCTGTTGTTTTACAGAATTGCAATCTCTACGCTAGAAACCCTCCTCAGGGAACCATCACATTCACAGCTCAACTTCGAACCGATCCAAATCAAAACACTGCCATCATCATTCACAATTCTAAGGTTACAACCGCCCCGGATTTTAACCCTTGCAATGTCGAGTCGTTTCTGGGAAGGCCTTTGACGGAATATTCAAGAACGGTTTATATGAATACTTTTCTTGATAATTTGATTAACCCAGAAGGGTGGACGGAATGGCGTGGTGATTTTGCCTTGGAAACTTTGTATTATGCTGAGTATGCTAACACAGGCCCAGGTTCTTCCACTGCAAATAGGATCAAATGGAAGGGTTACCATGTTATTGGCGCATCTGAGGCCTCACAATTCACTGTGGAGAGCTTTCTTGCTGGGAATTCTTGGTTACCAGCCAGTGATGTGCCTTTCACCACTGATGTGCCATTCACCACTGATATGCCTTTCATTACTGATGTTATTGGTGCATCTAGTGGTAGCCATAGCTCATTTGTTATCATCGTTCTACTACTGTGGTTCTTATAAAAAATTGACGTCATAAATTTTATTTTTTAAAAGATATTTATCATCATTTTAATCTTAATTTTTTAAAAAAAATATTTTATTTTAGCCTCAACATTAGGTCTATTAAAAATACACTGATAATAGAGTTGTTTATATGGACTAGTTTTGTACAATATACAACATCAACGGTTGATGGGGAAGATTAAAAGTTAGATGGAAGCAAAGTGCATTATTTTTAATAAAGTCGAGGCCAAATTTCTAAAAATTGAGATTAACTCTATCCTCAATTTTATTTAAAAAGAAATTATGTGTTTTGCTTCTATATAAGTTTTAACAATACCCATCAACAGTTGATGTTTCATAATTTTGATATCGTTTTAATACAAGACATGACATCAAGGACTAAAATGATGTATTTTTTAAATAAAAAAAATAGACCAAAATGACAACAAATATTTTTCAAAGACCAAATTGATAGTATTAGTTTTCTTTTATAGACCAAAATAATAGTTTACATTAAAAAGAAAGAAGGGATAAACAAACATATAATATAATCTGAAATTATACAAGGATCTAATAAAAAAATTTCAAAATGAACGTTTTAAATAATAAAATACCGACAGCCTACATTAATGAGTTTCTCCAGACTCTTTGTCCTAGAACCTAGTTAAGCCAATTCAATATATATAGCTAAATGGAATTTAGTTCAAGGTTGCTGCTCATGACACTGGGATTTGGCCCACGTTGTCATTTTTCACAAGGGATTTTGGAGGGAAAAAGGGTCATGAATACTAGTTGTCGACCTTCACCTTGGAAAATAAGTAAGAAAAGATTATGTGATCCCACATTGGTTGCTGAACATGGCTTTGGGTATTATGTAAGCGGCATTACAATCCTTCTCACGCGGTCATATTATATGTTATCGTGGCCATACCTCTTTTAGTTGGTGGATGTATCTCAAATTCAATTCTTTGTATGAGGATGTATAGAGTAAAGGGGTCTAATCTAATGTGATCCCGTATCGGTTGACAAGAGTAGTCTTAGATATTATATAAACCGCGTTGCAATCCTTCCTTTATGAAAATTCTTCTGAGGAGAAGTTAGATACACAGTTATATTAAAAGATAAAAGGCGAAGTAATTTAGAAAGAAGTGCAAGATAGAATGTAATTGAATTGATATAGCTTTTACATTTGAGCTAATTATGATTTTTTTTTTTTTTTGAAGTCATACAATGAAAGTATTCTTTAGTCAACTTATGCGTTAATTGAGATTAGATCCTTTCCAAACAATTTTAAAAGTACATTCTGCACATTAGGAGGGCACATTTAGAAAAATAATTCTTCTAAATTTAATTTGGGTCTCAAAATTTAAATTTGAATAATCAAAAGAGAAAGCACACCACTTTACCACCAGACCGACCTCTCGGATTGCAACTAATTATGATTTGAAAATAAAGAAAAGAATGGTGGGCTTTTGTTGGACATCACCAAGGCAAGAGACTCGATGGCCCTTTTAAAGTTAATGGACATCTATAATATGTATTAAAATTGGACAGAAAGTGGAAGCAGAGCTTGCACAAAATTTAAAACAAACATTTGGGGAACTTTGCAATGATCATACCTTCTTTTAAGGGAAATCAAACCTCCATCATTCTGGTTAAGGTTTAAATTCAAAACCATATGTCTTAAAAACGACTTTAATATCATTAAGTTAATTGACTCACTAAACTTATATCTTTTTAACCTACATGTAAGATAGAAATATTGATAACAACTCTGCCACATTACAAGAAAATAAAAAGTCTCCATTAAAAAAAATGGCCACTAAAAATATTTAATAGTAACTTTTAGTTGCCGTCCAGTCACTATCTATAATTCTATCACTAAAATTTTTGAATTGTACTAAAGTCACAATTAAAAATTATAAAAGTTGTCATTAAAAACTTTGAAGTCGTTATTAAATATTAATTTTTTATGGCAACATTAACAAGTCACCGCTTAAAGTTAATTTTCAATAACGACTCACATGATTACTAAATCTTTTTTTAGTGATGACATTAATGATAAATTACTACTAAAAGTGAACTTTAAGTGACAACTACAATCATCACCAAAACTCTTAATTTTTAGTAGCAACTTTAGTATATCATTATTAAAAGTAGACTTTTAGTTATGACTGTTATTGTCACTAAATTCTTTTTTAATGATACTTCAATAAGTTATCACTAAAAGTTAATATTCAGTGATAATTAAAGTCGTCACTGAACTTTTTTAAAGTGAACTTTCAATGGTGAGTTTTGGTGATAAATAAATCTTTTATATTAGTTTTTTTATTTATATTTATATTTGTACTATAATTAAAATCTTACATTATGATTAAAAAATTTGAACTCTGGAAATTAACAAATATTTATTGATAAACAAATATTATGTTGGTTAACATAAAACAATATATATAATAGGATGTGGACAAATTAAAAATAATTAATTCAATGATTCTTTTAGAGATGTCGGTGTTGTATTAGTTATAGAGTCTGGTACAACACTACTCGTAAGGCCTATCAAGATGTATATGTTCATATTACAATAACAAATTAATACATAGCTAAAAAAAACACAAAGTAAATGCCAAATAAATAATAACAACTATTATATATGCAATTCAGTAATTTCTAACTATCAAAAAGCAACCTAAGTAAAATAATAATAATATACACTGATACAACATATATAAAGTTATTTGAAAACATTTCTCTTGATCTCAGAAAAGTTATTTGATAACAGCAAAGCAAGCAGCGCATTGTTGTGGGCAACAATAGAGGTGGACAAAGTAACTGCCTTGGCTAATAAGATAAAAGAATGAACGAGTATAACTAGTCAACGAACCAAATTGACCTTTTTCCTTATTCTCTTTTGCCTTCACACAAGAAAATAAATATCCAAACTACAGTAAAGAAAATTGTTATTCCAAAAACAAAGGACATTCGAAGCAGCAGCCACAGCTAAAGATAGATCAGCAATAAATCTCCAAATCCAGAATCTCATACTTCCTGGGGGACACCTTACAAGTCCTTCTGCTGAATGAAATAAGGTTTGCAATACGTCCCCTTTAAAACTATAGTTTATCAAATATCTGCAAGAAGGTTCAAGGATCAGTTACACAATAACTTTTAGTCTAGATAATTACAAGAAATAATTATTCGGCAACGGTAGTTCAACAATAATAAAAAAATCTCTAATGCTTGTGATCTTTGAAATCTCTGGTGGTTTAAGGAACATATTGATAATTAATTGATTTCATATTTTAGATCATGTTAAGGAACATATATAAGCTCTTTATTAGTCTTTTAGGATCCTTAATCATGAGAAGCAATTCTATTGCCACATGCTTTGAATGTTGAGTATGATTTGTTAGATGCTACGCTACATGTCATATTAAATTTATCAACCAATAATGACTAACAAATTATTGAGTAGCTAGCAAGAGAGGTTCTTGAAGAATAAATAAATAAATTGAATTGACTGATTCATTATTATAATATTTGTTTTAAAATTTTATATGTTGAGCACTTAAGTTGTTGACTTAACTTTGATGTGTATATTAGGTACGTAACTTGTTTTGTTGTGGTATTGTAGTTTTATTGTATTATTTGGACTCGGACTTATCATTCATGATGCTAGTTTGGTACATCAATTTTATTGATGGGTGATATGTACCTTTCATATAATTATGGTTTAATTTCAATACTTTTAAATTTTTATAACAACATTTATACATGCCTTAATCGCAAATTAGGCAATTGTAATTTGTAATTTGTAATTTGTAACTTGCTGTCATTACTCTTATATTAGAGTTAGAAAATTGAAGAAAACAAAAAAGCAGGGTTAGGACAGACCTTAAGTGTAGCCCTTAAAGTCAAGTCTATAAAATTAACTTTAAGTTTTACCATTTTAAAAGTTCATATTTAGATAAAGGTTACTTGACCTAACCTTTAAAAGCGTAGAGCTTTTAGAATTAAGATCGAGTTAAGCTAACTCTTATTTACAGTTATAGATCATATAAAAGTTATTTTCGGCTACATGAACCAATATGTATTTTTTGTTTCTTTTGAACAAGTGAAAAACATGATTTGTCAAGCATTAAGCCCAAGATAAAATAAACAAACCCTGCACTTTTTCAATATACAAAAAATCGAGTACCATGAGTAAAAAATAAAAAAAATAATAAATCCCTCAAATTTTAATATATCAAATTATATTTTAATATTTATATATGCAACTAATATAACATTAAAAAAGAAAAAAAAAGATATGCATCCTTAAAGAGATAATACATCTCTCAATTTTTTTAAAAAATTAACTCTTTTTATTTCGTCATAAATTTAGTATTATAAATTTGATTTTATTCTACTCAAATTTAAAATCAAAGTACTAAATTTAATGTTGTAAATATGGATAAAAGAAATGTGTAACCTTGAAACTTTAAAATTTCTAGTACAGAAAGAAAAAAAAATTCTAAGAGAAATAAAAAAACTCTTGTAAAAAAAAATTTCCAAAAAACTTTTTTTTTACTCCCAACCTTTACTAAACCAATATGTAAACTAAATTATAGTAATTTGGGCTAAAAGAAACAAGGTTTTGGGCCGGAAAAGCCCCAAAATAAGTAAAAACCCAACATTTGTAGATTACCCGAAATCCAAAAGAACAAAGTAAGGCAGTCCAAAAAAACAAGGACCAAAGTAAACCGAAGTCCTAAGTCCAAAAAAAAAAAAAGAGTGAACAAGAAAGTGACACAATCGCACGCTCTTGTCTTCGTTCTCCCTTGAATCTCACTCCTCATTTCATGATCTCAATCGCAAGCATCAGCTAAGTCGATCGCTTAGCTCTTTCCCAGGAATTTAGGTTCTCTCTTGCTGCGTCCAATATGAGCCATCATTGTCTAGAGAACGTTAACGTGAGTTTTTTTTTTTTTTTGGGTTGCTATTTTGATTCACTGGCAAGTATTTTAAGCAAAAATGAAGCTGTGTTATTTTAGAATCCATTATCTTGCAATGCAAAAGGTAAGTTTTTTCTTAGTACCCGTTATGTTTAGTTTGTAAAATTTTGTTATTTTGTTTCAGTGGAAATTAGCATGAACTTACTTATTTGTCATTCAGAGATTCTCCGTTTCGCTTCTTTCCCACATTCTAGATTAAGAAAATTCTTCTGGGGAAATAATCATAGTATAAAAGAAAGTTTAATCGGGAGAATTTCTGGGTATCTCGATGGTTTGTGAAATATTAATTTATTTCTCAAAATTTGATCTTGCTGGGGTTGTTGTTGATGGGCAATTTTATCTTGGAATTTGTTTCAGAAACGGAGAAAGTGTGCTGGTTGATGCGGTAAGACGATTGTGAATTTGCTGAAGTGTGCTTTGCCAACTTGATTGAATTTGGTAGAGAAGGTACTTCTTCTTTTTTTCCTTAAGGTAAGAAAAAAAAATCAAGACAACTAGGTTGTTTCAGTTCCAAGGCATGGTGCATTGGATGCCTACCAGCAAGGGATCACCGGAAAGAATGAAACCAAAGGCATTTTGGTCAGCACAACTGAATCTTAACAATTGAGCGGGATAAGTTACTTCTTTTTTATTTTTAATGCAAGGAAGCCTTGGCATTTATCATTTACCAGATGAACATTTTCAATCCCAGTGTACCAACCAGAATGTTGTCTAGAAAGAAATCCCTGTGCAAATTGCCTCTTATTCCTCTTTCTGTCCTTGTCATCCTCCTACCCTTCCTTTACTTTTATTATTACACTGTGACACCCTATTCTCTCCCCCCTCTATCATCTAAAGCCTTAAAATCACAATCCATTCAATGCTCTAGCCAAGTCCTAGCCCTTGGGGAGAAATTTCTATGGTATGCACCGCACAGTGGGTTCAGCAATCAGCTATCAGAGTTCAAAAATGCTATTTTAATGGCAGGAATATTGAACCGAACTTTGATTATTCCTCCAATTTTGGATCACCATGCTGTTGCTCTAGGTAGCTGTCCAAAGTTTCGGGTTGTGAATCCACAGGATATTCGAATTTCTGTTTGGAATCATGCCATCGAGCTCATTCAGGGTGGAAGGTTTGTATATTTTGTTGCTCTTAGTCTGTGAGTTTTGGTTTGTAGAAATTGGCAGGGAAAGAAGGCTGAAACTGAAAGATTTATATAGTTTATTTTGTCGGTGTCTTGATAAGATTGATAAATGCTTTGTCAGAAAGAACAAGCTGAAGCAAAGTTTAAGCTATTTTGATTTTTGACAAATAGATACTTGCCAAGTTGTTCTTTTCTATCCCATAATTTTCACTTTTCCAAATACCTTTATTTTTTTGAAATGGAGTTTAATGGCTTGACTTTCCTTTCTTCAATGGTCGCTGTAACATACAAATTACATATTTGAAACTACATTTACTTGTTTAGCAAAATGAAAAAAGAAAAAACTAGTTTCAGTTGGTCATCTCATCTGTATGAATTATGAAATTTTACCAATGTTTTTTTCATGCAGCTAGATCTCCTTTGTTAGAATTAAAGACATCTTATCATTTATTTCTTCCTCCTCTTTTTGGGTGATTGATCCCAGGTATTTATTTTTGTACTTGCAGGTATATTTCCATTGCTGAAATTATAGACATCTCATCTTTAGTTTCTTCTTCTCTTGTTCGAGTCATTGATCTCAGGGATTTTGTGTCCATATGGTGTGGTGTCAGCTTAAATTTGGCTTGCTCAGATGATCCAAAACTGCAATCCTCTTTTTCTGACAGCCTAAAGCAATGTGGATCTCTGCTTGCTGGGCTTCATGGGAGTGTTGACAAGTGTGTGTATGCTATCAATGAAGATTGCAGAACTACGGTGTGGACATATAAAAGTGGTGATGAGGATGTAATGCTAGATTCATTTCAACCTGATGAACAACTGAAGAAGAAAAAGAAACTATCATATGTTAGGAGACGGAAAGATGTACTTAAGACTCTCGGACCTGGTTCAAAAGCTGAATCAGCCTCACTGCTGGCATTTGGAAGCCTTTTCACATCCCCATACAGAGGTTCTCAGTTATATGTCGATATCCACGAATCTCCTCACGACCAAAGGGTTCGATCTTTAATGAAGATGACTATATTCCTTCCTTTCGTCCCAGAGATTATAAGTGCAGGAAAGGAGTTTGCTAATGCAATTATTAAAGCTCCATTTCTTTGTGCACAGCTCAGATTGTTGGATGGGCAGTTTAAAAATCATCAAAAGGCTACATTTCTTGGGTTAAAACAAAAATTAGAATCTTTAAGGCTGAAAGGTCCTCTACCTATCCATATTTTTATAATGACTGATCTTCCTGGAGATAATTGGACTGACACTTACATAGGTGATATAATTAGTGATTCAACTAACTATAAGGTTTATTTCTTGAGAGAGGATAATGAGCTAGTGAGAAAGGCAGCCAAAAACCTTATGGCAGCAGGTTATGGGCAGAGGTTCATTTCAAATTTGAATGACAAAATTGGTAAAAAATATTGTTCCAATCAGAGATTACTGGATGTACTTCTGTCTGTCGAGCAGGCTGTATGCAGTTGTGCGTCACTTGGTTTTGTTGGAACCGCTGGGTCAACCATTGCTGAAAATATAGAACTAATGAGAAAATTTGGCTCAAGTTCTGGTCAAAGTTGATGGCTTTGTAGCAAATGGCCTATAAGATGTTCAAAACTGTTGGATTGATGAAGTGCAAGTTCATCTGAGATTTGCATTATAAGTTCCATTGCATTGAACCAGAAGTTGATTGCATAAGCGGTTTGCGTGTTATTTTTTTCCTCTTTGGGATTTTTTTATTATCACTTAGGACCGTCAAACCTTGGTTACTTGTCCAGAGACACCACATTCGAGGACCTTTTCCTACTTTAGGTACGAAACCTCACTAAGTTTATTGGCTTTTTCCATTTTTGTGGCAACAGTTGTTGCTTTTAACTTTTAAGAAAACTTAAGCTTTGCAGTGCCAAAAGAATGAATGAGGGAGGAAAAAATAATTTATAACTTGAAAGAAAAATTAGTATTCCCATTGAATATTTGAGTAATTTTCTGTTATTTACCTGCTTTTATGGTCTAAGAATGCCTATAGCTACGTACTTAGAGACTTAACGCCTTTCTCTTGCTCCCTCTTTTCTCCATGTCTTAAATAGACTTAGGGGAGTACATTTCTTCTTAGTTCTAGTGGTATAAACCGAACCAAATTATTTGGCCTTCCCCAAACCCCCGTTCCCTCTATCTTTTGGGTTGGTCGGGTGGCTGCTTGAGATAGCCATGCTCTGAAATTTACTGATGTGCATAACTTACACAGTATTAGGTGTTTCATTTCTATTGTCCTTAGCAAGTTGAATGTTTCCCAGGTTCCTTTCCATCTTTTTTTTTTCTGGTTAAATTAAAATCATGGTGTTTTTAGACTTTATCCAAAACTAAATCTTCTCTCTAAGTGATTTAAAGAGTACACTCCCCCACAATGGCCTAATGTATTTGAAATTTTACTTTCGGAGTATTCGTCAGAGGAATCAAATTCAGATTGATAAAGAGAGATGTTTTCTCCTCTCATCAACTAAAATAACCCTTTTGGATTCCCTTTCCTTCCAAGTTTATGTACAGTAAATTCCTCCTAACATGTAAACTTATTCTAATCTAAACTAAATTGGCAGGTTTAATGCAGGTTACTACTCCTTTGGTATAGAGTAGTTGAATAACGTGGATTCAACACTCTTGTTCAATTTAACCTCCGTAGCTATTTGCAAACTGGGAGGGAGTAGCTTGCTGATTCAAGAACATAAGAAGCTAAGAGTTGATAAAGAGCAGCTGTTGTAGGGCAAATAAATGAGAGACCTGAGTTTGCAAGTTTTGGGGTTAGGGCACTACTAAGTGGAATTAGAATGACAACTTACACTTTCTCTGACTAGAACTTCCAAGTTCTAAAAATAACTTAGGAAAAGTTCCTTATGTGTTGTTTGCCATGAAGTTTCTCAACAAGAACATAATGCATGGAGAAACTTTTTTAAAAGAGACAATTATGTAATGTTGAGCTGTAAAAAAAAGCTACATATCATATTTGTACTGTAGAACCTAATAACAAATACTTTAAAAATTACATATAAGTCTTGTCTTTTTATGAGCCTCCAAAGAGGATATTTTGTATTTGTACTTGTTTGTATTGGGTCATTACAATATGTTTGTGTTAATCAATATGTAACGCCCGAGAAAGGGACTGAAATGGGTGTTAGGAGTTTTTAATTATTTTGAAAATCTTTTCTGGAATTTTTGAATGAGTAACCTTATCTCTTCAAAAACAGAATGTAGGACCTTTAAAATCTTAGAAGTCCAGAATCCTGTCTTTTCAATTCTCGCTAACTTGCTTGCTCATTTAACTTCAGAACCGAAAAAGGTATAAAAGAGTTGTTGCTTTATGCAGAATTTTGTCAGGTTTTTCTTAAAAGAGACTTGCTATAGAATAAACCAGAGATAGCTTAAATCAATCAAAGATAGAATAGGTTAACAAGTTTCAAAGCTTGACAGAACATTAACGTAAAACAGATGAGAAAGTATAGAGCACAATACACCAGAATTTATAGAAGCCCAAATCCTAAAAATAGATATTACGTCCTCTTTTCAAACACAAATTAAGAGAAGTCTTCAATAAAATTTGGGTAATCACAGTAATAAAAGAATGCACGCAGCCTTTATACTTTCTCACGAAAGCAAACTTCTCATGCTATGTTTCTAACAAGCTATCTTCAACTAGTTAGCTCCCGGAGAGGGAAGTCACCAAGGCTTTTACTCCTTAATACAAGGCAACTTCTACAACTCTCACCTAACAAGAAATAAGTATAACTGTAAATGAAGGAAATGAATGAATGCACACAAGAGCCTTTAAAACTAATAACTCCAAATGAGTAGAATGACAGCCAATGACAATTACTCTAAGGTAGGCAGAAGGGAAGAAGAATGTGACAATACTCTCTTGAATGAGTTTGTCTTCTTGGCCTTCAATGCATCTTTGAAGAAGAATTTATAACAGAGAAATATGACTATTGGAAATGCATTTATACTTCTGATCTTGGACAACACATAAAGTTCAAACTTGAATATTCTGTCTCCAAAAACTTGTTTAAAATCTGGACAAACACGGTTCTGCTTAAAAATTCAAAAAAATTATTTAGTTTATTGTCAATAAACCAAAAATTTATACATATAAAAAATTGTTCCTCATATTTGATTTAATTAAAAGAAATTTAGTTTAAGCGACAATTTTCAAAATTTTTATTTATATAAATTTTAATTCATCAACAAAGAATTAAATATTTTTATGTTAGAAAAATGCAACTGTTGAAGGGTATTTATGCTCCTGACATGTCTCTCGACACCAATTTTTTTTATTTTTATCATTTTGAGAAAAAAAAATATAATATTCCGTTCACGATATGAAGATATTTTAAAACTTCATATTTCAAAAGTAATAAATATGCTAAAGAGGAATATATATGATTCTCCACTACCGGCATTATCTTTGGCGATACGGACACTTTCGGTGAGAAAAAGGTCGCCCGCCACAGGGCCCAAGGCCTACGTTTTTCTTTTCGACTTTTCTTTTTATCATTTCCAGTAAAAGGAAACAGAAATAAAACTAATATACCAAATTTCTTAACTAAATTCTTCGAGACAACGAACTGTACCTGCAATTGGAACCTTTTCCTCCCTTTTGTTGTGTCACTCACGCATCTAGAAAAGATAAGAAAGGAATCCTTCTTATTGGTCCAACCGTCGATAAAGCCATTTGGCCCATCAAAAATAGTAAATTTATCTTTAGTTTTTTTTTTTTTGCCCCCATAAAAAGACTCTGTCAGGGAGAACTCGAACGTTTGAATTTTTTATAATTAATTTTTTAAAAAAAATTGTGTCTATTTATTTTGAGAAAAATAAATCTGCGAGGAGCTAAAGTGACTGAGCGCTCTAATTTTCTAACAAAATTATTCATAAAAAATATATAAATACTACTTTGGGCTATATAAATATTGATATAAAATTCTCAATCCTTTAAAAGAAATTGTCTGTCTTGAAATAATTTTAAAAATCTAAATATTATGAATTTTAATAGTCATTTTCAGCAATAGCACTAAAGTTTAAAATAGGAAAAAAAAATTGAATGAGAAAAGTCGAACTTTTCATTACCATAAAAATTATCCCTTTTAGAAAAATAGCCTTCTTTATACATAATTTTTAGTTGACTTGAATTATTTAAGCTGAGTTTACTTGAAAAAAATTTATGTGTTATATTTAAAAAAATTACCAAATCAATCAATTAGGGAGATATTTTTCAATATAATATACAATGTCATTTAATAAAATTTGTTCACTCACACATTCATACATCCTCTAAATTATTGCATCTACATATTTATATTTACGTATATAATTTTGGGAAATTCTAATATTTTTGGTTTTTTAACTTAAAAATAATAAGTTGTATTTAAGGGGAGATATCCAAGAACTTGTCTTTTGTGTTTTTCTTTTTATAAAAAATTAAATATTTGGTACATTATTGATAAATTTTATTTTCTATCAGTAAAAAAATTAAAATATTGTTTTTTGGTTATTTAAATAAAAAAATTTATTAGATAAAAACAATAAAAATAAAAATATTTTAATTTTTTACTGATAAAAATTAAATTAATCTATAATGTATTAAATATTAATTTTTTTTAAAAAAATAGAGTCCGTTAAATTTGACACAAATAGAGTACTAGTTGAATCATCAATATTTTAAAATTTTATCAAATAATTCATAAAAAAATCATCATATAAATATTTATATTCTTTTCAAACACTTATCTTTTTTTATATCAAAAGTAATAATAAAAATAAGTTTTTTCAATACTATAAATGAGAAGATTCAATTTTTTATCCGTCAAACACACAATAACTATATCTAATACTTTAATATAAGAATTAATATATGAACAAACCCTATCAAGAGACAAACTAGGGGATCTCTGTAAGAAAAATAAAGAATCAACAAGAGCTCTTGACATCAATGTTTAAACTCACGCAGGATTGTCAAATAAAAATTTTGGTTAAGCCACATTTAGATAACTACGAAAATTTTATCAAACTTTCAACCAATTAGTGTTACAAATCCCTTTCCTTTCCTCCAGTGAATTATAAATGATTAATATTTCGTTTGTTTCCCTTTTTTTTTCTTCTTGTTACTATTTCTAATGCGAACCTTTTTCTTTTAGTTGACAACAATCAAATTTGAAAGATAAAAAGTGAATGAAATGTCAAATTACATTATTTAAATTATGATTATCCCTGAATATCGTTATCACTATCATTGATGCCATCCTTATCGCGGACATAATTGAGATTAGAATTATTGCAACGGAACAAAAGCGTCACCATAGGAGAGAAAAAAAATCTATATTTGTATTTACATTTCAAACTCCATTACACCACGTATTAATAATAATAATAATAATTAGAAGGCTAAAAATAAATACCGCCAGAATTTCCAACCAAAAAAAAAAAGCGAAAATAACAATTCTAAAGGCGTTTCGTAGTCACCATCATCTGTAACTAAATCGTTATCGTCGTCGTCATCACATTCAATAGTACTGCTGCCTCCACGCCAATCTCCGGCCACCGCCGCCCGACCCAGCTGCTATTCGGGTTTTCACACGTTCAAACTCCGTGAACCGGCAAGGAATCGTGATCCCACCCGGGTGCTGAAACCCGTACTCCTTCTCCGCTTCTCTCAGCAACTCTCCGAACAAGGGGTGGTTGAAATAAATCACAGGAACCAACACCCGGTGGAACTCGCCTTGGCCGTCATTCTTCCCAACATAAACTGCTAAGTGCCCTTTCGGCACCGCTGGTTGTTTAGCCTGAACTGGGTCGGATCCGATCGGAATATAACTCGGCCCGGACTTCGCGCCGCAGAGGGATCTGGCTCCCTTCGTCAACTTGCGGCCCCATGTGAGAAGTTTCGCGATGGTCTTCGTCGCCGGAGACTCAGACGAACCCAGGCGCTGGTATCCTGGTCGGGTCCAGGTTTTCCGGAGGATCCATCTGGAAATTCGGACGAGGCGTCTCCCAAGCTTGAATCCCCTAATCTTCTTCATATCGGCTTTGTCCGGTGAGAATATACTAAGAAACAGAACAGATTGCTTTGTTGGAGAATTGAAGGAGACGGTTTTGCTGGGATGGGTGAGGGCTTATGAGAAGGGCCATGGATCTGCAATGGACATGATAAGGCGAAATTGAGTGAGGCAAATCTCAGAAAGAGATGAAGGAATATTGGACATGGTTGTCAGAAGTAGTATTTCATTCCATAAACCGAAAACTAAGAGATTCAAACTCCGAGTTTTCTGGGTCGCAGTCGGTGGCGCCACCGGTAGCGTAGTGGGTATGGAGGAGAAGAGGAGGAAAAAAATGGGGTAGACCGGACAAGTGTGGAAACGCAGAAACTGAGGAAGCTAAGCGGAAGTAGCCTATGGCCGTAGTGGAATAAGCCATGATTTGGGGATCTATATTTATAAGAGATCCTGAGAGATATAGAGAGAGAAGAGTCAAAGGGTCAGTTAATGTAACGGTCAAGATGAGAATTGGAACTCTGTTAACTACTCACACAAGGAATTTCTCAAAAAAGAAAAAACTACTTACACAAGGAAAAGCAATAACAAGTTTAAAGATTTTTGGAATGAAATTTATCATTAATATTGTAGAAATTAAATCTTTGATTGAATCAATAAAAAAAAAATTATTTATGATTTACTTATTTTACTTTAATTTAATTAATAATAAAATATAGAATATATTCTAAAAAAATTATAATATAAAATATGATATATTAAAATTCAAATAAATAAAATAAAATAATTAAGTTATTAAAATAAAAATATTCAAACAATACATATTAATATATTTAAATTTTATTGATAACTATATTATATATTGAAAGTTTTATATTTTTATATGATATAATATTCAATAATCAATAATAATCATTAAAATATAATTTTTAATAAAAAAAATTAAATACATATTTAATTATCATTCATATAAAAAAATTTAATTAAATTGACATTATTTTGACTTAAATTTTTTAAAAAAAAAATGTCAAAATGATATCATTTTAATAACATAAAATAATAAATAATTTAAATTGCTTCGGTTCATGTCTTTGCCTGGTGACCAGTTTTTTAACCATTTTTTTTATAAATGAATTTAAAGGTTAAATTGAATATATTGGCTAATTTGTCAGTTTGACCAACACTTATTATCATTGAAAAATATAATTGATATTTCATAAAAATTAAAATTATATTTTAAGATATCAAAATAAAAATGATCGTATTTCAAATACTTTAGTTTGGTCATTACAACTAATCGTGAGCTGATTTTTATTTTTGTAAATTTTTAAATGACTTGATTTGGAAACTCAACTAATTTCTATTTAAAATAAAACTCAAAAACTCACAATAAAATTTTAAAATAATATTATTTACAAAATATATTTATATAATTTGAATACAAACTATTGACCAAGATTTTTTAAAATTTGATATAACTTAACTTATAATTAATTGTTACTCGTGCATAATTAAGAAAATTATTTGTATAATATATATACTAAAATTAGGACATCTAGGACTTCGTGAATCATACTCACGCTCGTATCTATTCATAGCTATTAAGTTTACGTTACTTCGGAATTTGATTGTGGGGTGAGCAAGGGCTCAACCGTAAAATTCAAGATAGGTTGATATCTGATATAGAAAATCTAACATTTAAATTAATGTTAATTTTTTATATGTTTCTAAAAATTAAATAAATAATTTATAAAAAAATTCTCATAAAACATGATATTGTAGGTTCTATTGGGTAGAAATATATGAGAGTAGTTATATAAAAAAAATTAAAATTTATAGTAAAATACTTTGACATTCCTTATATTTTGTATTAAATATATTTACTCTCTATTTTCAAAAATATACACATATTTTCTTTGTGTTTTACATGAACAATAAATATTTGATCCATAAGCAATAGATCAAAATTTACATAAATAGAGAATTAAAAAATTGTCACATGTTCTTAATTCAGTTAGATTTTTTTTTTTATCTAAGTGGGCATGTAATAGCATTTTAGTGCCTTATTTGTGTAAATTTTAGTTCATCGTTGATAAACTAAATAGTTATTTTTTACATGAATACATTTACTTTTTTTCTATTTAAAAAAAATACAAAAACCTCTTTTATTTTTCATATTAAATATATTTACATTCTCCTACATTTTAAAAATATCATCATTTAGTTCTTGTTTAATATAATATTTAATATACCTATTATTTAATATATATATATATATATATATATATATATATATACTTTTTATTGTAAATATATATATAATTTTGGTGTTTGAATTATTTTATAAAATTATTTTTTAAAAAATATACTTAATTTTATATTTTTTATATTGAGAAAGTATTTATTAAATTTTACATAAATAAGAAATTAAAAAGATGCCACGTATCCTTAGTTTAGTTTAGTTTTTTTTTATGTAAGCATATACGTAGTAGCATTTTAATTTTAATAAACTAAATACTTACTATTTTATAAATATGTCTATTTGTAATGTTTTAAATAATATGTATATTATGTATCATATAAAAAAAATTATGATAATATTTTTAAAATATAAGAATGGTCTATATATATTTTTTAAAAATAGAAGGGGATAATGTATTTAATACAAAATACAAGGAAAATGTCTTTTGACTTTATAAAAGATATTCTTACCCTATGAGAATATCATATTTCCATTCCCTTATTGGAATATATCATGAAAATAAATGGCAATTTCTTCTCATAAAACATTTCTAAGAATATTGTATTTTCAAGAATTTTTTTTAAACTTGAACTAAACATATTTCCATATTTTATTTTTGAGAATCCTGATTTTATTCCATGAACCAAATGGTTTCTAAAAGGTCCTAATCTCCCTGGATTCTCTTAATTAATTTCTCCTTCCCTTTCTTTTATTAATATCTCGAATTAAAAAAATTAGGTATTTTTGAAACTGCTCTCTCTTTCATTTTATTTTTTTAATCCTCTCTTCCCATTTTTTAATTATTTTTTTCTTTTTTAAATAAAGGAAAGGGTGCAACAAAACAAAAATGATTGGAGGCGCACTCCCGACATAGGAAACTCCCGTGATCTCTATTGTAGGTTCAGAGGGTTACAAATTGTCACTACTTATTATATCCTTTAATTAAAACTCTGGGTTGGACAGGTAACAATCCTCACAATTATTTGAGAAACACCTCATCATTATATAACGTTAATGTCCTAAGCAAACGGAAGTATGTTTGATAGTTTGTCGGTTTAGTTTGGTCTGTTTTTAGGGTAAATCAAATTATTCAATTTATTTTTTTATTTATAGTCAATTTATTAAAATATTATACCTCTCCAATTTATTTGAAGTGATTCTACGTACCGAATAAAATTATATATTCAAAATGATTCAGTTCAGATTGATTTAGTTAACTTTCGTCTTCTTTTTTTTATATTTTTATTCAAAAAAAATTAAAGTCCAAGTATAATTACAAATTCATAGAAATTTCAAATTTAATAATAATTTTTTTGCTATAATAATTAGACGCTATCATTTTAAATTAATAAAAAAAATGTATAATTAAATTAATTATTTATATAGAAAAGTTAATCAGATATATTTAAATAAGTATTTTTTGTAAATTTTTTAATAAATTTAATTTTACATACTAAAAAAATTTATAAAACAGTAGAAATATATTTGAATAAAAAATTGAAATGTTAAATCAATTTTTTTCCTAAATTTAAATAATTAAAATAAAATTTTAATTTTATTTATTTATTTTTTATGTCTCAGTCCAGAAGGTCTAAAGCTCTTGCATAATTAGCTGCGCACGTGTACGTATCTTACAGGGTGCAGTTGCTCCGACCCTCCCTCCATTTGAGGTTTCGACTTTTTCAACCTAGGAACCTTCGTACCAACCCAAAATTTAAATAAAAAATGTCATCGAAGTGAAATAAGAAAAATTAATAATGCCATCCACCTAATACTTTATTGAATTCAAATTTTTTGTCATTTTAAATTTGTATTCGAATTCTCTAATTTGTAAATTGTGTATTGTACTTCTTCTTTTTTAATCACAGAGGAGGCTTTTACACCTAATAGTAGGCAATAAAAAAACAAGAGCTTTTTTTTTTTCCTTAATAAAAGCATTAATCAAAATGTTTACATCATATTTATTTCAATAGTGAATTATTATTTTTAATTCTCAAAAAATATAATTTTTTAATTTAATCTTTCAAATTTTTTTTAATTTTGAGCTTTTAAGTATTATTTTGTCTTAAAAAATATCTTTATATTAACTCTGTTAAAAGATTTGATTATCTAGTGTATTTTATTAAAATAAGAGACTTTTTGATAGAAAAAATAAAATGATGAGAAAATATTTTAAGTATATATTATCGTAACAAGAACCCTTTGAAGGACTTTTTAAAGTAATTAAAAAGATTGATGTAAGAACTTTTTAAAAAGGAGACCGTATTTAAAGAATGAAAATAAAATAGTTAAAGTTTGAAAGATTAAATCTAAATATTGTATATTTTTTCATAATTGAAACATCAATTCACTCTTATTTTAATAATACAGATTAAAATTAATGTCATAGGAACTATAAGTTAACAATTACTGCCGAGTATGTGTAGGTCAGTAATTATTGATAAAAAATAAATAAATAAATTTTCATATAAACTAATAAATTGTTATAAGGTCAATTAGGATTTGAATTCAAGACTATCATTTTTCGACACGAATCTAATACTACTAAGAATTAATTGTCTCATCGATATTAATGTTATTTTTTTATATTTTATTTTTATAATGTATATAATAAATTTTAGAGTAAAATATTATGACTTTTCTTGTATTTTAAATTAAATACACTTATTACTCTCTATTTTCTAAAATATACACATAGCTTTCTTATTTTTTGCATTAAATATATTTATCCTTTTCTATTTTAAAAAATATATATAAATTTTTTTATATTTTAAAAATGCAATCATTTAGTTATTTTTTTAATATGATACTTAACATACCTATTAGTTAAAACATTACTAAAATATACGAAGAGCTTTCTTATCTTTTGTATTAAATACATTTATCTCCTTCTATTTTTAAAAATATACATAATTTTTTTTATATTTTAAAAATATAACAATTTAGTTTTTTTTAATATGATACTTAATATACATATTATTTAAAACATTACAAGTGGACTTAATTATGAACCAAGCAACTTGCTGGACCCAAAAAATAAACTTAGGCCTTAAATTTTATATGCAAATTAAATTTGAACTTTTAACTTTGGGTTTGAAAACATTCATAAAAAAAATATTATTTATTTTTCAAAATTAAATCTAAAAATTTAAAAAGGGAGAAAAACTAAATTATATTTTTAAAATATAATTTTATAAAATAATTCAAACACCAAAAGTTCTCAAAAGTCACTAAACTATATGTTTTTTTACAATAAAAAGTGAATTAAATTGATATATATATATATATATATATATATATATATATATATATATATATATATATATATATATGAGATTCAATTTAGATGTAATATTTTAAATAATAGGTATATTAAGTATTATATTAAACAAAAATTAAACAATAATGTTTTTAAAATATAGGAGAGATCTATGTATATATTTTTCTCAGTAAATTGGTCTGTGAATATTTTTAAAATTAGAAGGTAACAAATGCATTTAACGCAAAATATCAGAAAGGTATGTGTACTTGTTAAATAGAGAGGAGGTACATAAGTGTATTCATGAAAAGCACTAGAAAATTTTGTGTATATTTTTAAAAATAGAGAAAAGGTATATTTAATGCAAAATATAGAGAATGTCAAAGTATTTTATTCTAATGCTTATTAATCTTACAGTCAATATATTAAGAAATGATATATTTATAAAAGTATATTAAAACTAATAATTTAACCTTTTATTTTTTTTCCTTTATCTACATTAAACATCTGAAAAAAAGAGAAATTAACAAATAACATTCTCTTTTCATCCATTCAATTTTTTCTCTTTTTTTTTCTCCCAATTCTTAAATATACGAGAAATGTCACTTGTGAAAGTTTTAACTCCCAATTCTCCCAATTCTTAGACAAATAACTCCTTTTACCAAAAAAAAAAGAAAGAGAGTCGACTTTTTGACTTTTGGGTCATGGTACTTATTAATAGAAATCTACCAACTAGGATGCACTTCGTCATATTAGAAAGTTAGATGTTTAATTATTTTATTTTCATTTTTTTATTTAAAAATTTGTAATTCAAAAGAGTTAGCTTACTTGATAAAAAATTATATTTTTTTATTAATTTCGAAGTGAGAATTTACCTCGAAAAAAATTAAAAATATTGACAAGAATAAATCAAATTTAATGTGTAATGCTCTTTGTCATAAACAATAAATAAATAAAATTAACCAAGTCTTTTATTTTAAATTTTCAATGTCACGGTATAAAAAAAAAAAGGTTAGTGGTAGACAACTACCAAAATTTACTAAATTAAATTAAGGTGCATGTTCTCATGGATATAATTTATGTAGTGTTGGCAATAGTTTGGACGAGTATTTGAGTCAACTAAACAACATAAGCCTCTCCAGCCATAATTAATTAAAAAAGAAAGGTCGTAATATACTAATTAAATAATTATTTTTTAAATCCGCGTGCTTCATAATAAATGATGAAAAGTTCAGATACAATATGATTTTTCTGTTTCGCCAACGAGTTTCTCACACGTGTTTGTGACTTTCCAGCATTTGAAATGCTACATGTTTTATTTGAAAAAAGGGAATCCGAAATTTCCTACCAATCTTTATGGGAGTTAGATTTCTCTTTCGCCCATCCGTGTAAAAATTGGCCTACCCATTTAGGGTAGGGAGTTTATATTCTTCAGGTTTGCGTCCTGTAATTGGCGACTCTTATCCATTATTTTCTTTTAAATTAATTAAATTAATTTATAATTTATTTAATTAATTTATAAATTTATTTAATTAAATTAGAGGTATTTAATAAATAAATTTATTTGAATAGTTTATAATTTTTTATCATATGTTACTTTAAGTAGCGTATAGCTTTTAACTGATGACTTTTATAATTTTTTTTTATCCTTATTTTTTTATTTTAATTCCAATACTATACTATTCACAATATGACATTATTTTTACTATGTTCTAACAACATTCAAATTATATATCTCATTATAAACTTCTAAATATTATTAATAGTGACACAAAGAATAAAAATTTAGAGACATCTACTGAGATGAAAGAGATTCGCAATAATATTGTTAATTTATTGTGAGACTCTAAACGATATGTTTATTTTGTATTTTTTGGGATTATATAATGAAATATAATTACTAACAAAAAATGATAAATTTTATATAAGTATATTCTTGTATGTCATTTTACATTTATCAGTTAATTCAATAATTAATTTTACCAAACACTTCTAATTCAATAAATTAGTTTAACAGCTTTCAACTTTTAGTTAAAATTAACTTTTCAGCTTTCGACTAATTTATCAACTATTTTTACTAAATATATCCAGAGAGTTCATATTCTTCAGGTTTGTGTCCTGGAACTGGCTACTCTTATCCATTATTTTCTTTCAAGATCTCTTGTATAGAGATTGGCAATATATATATATATATATATATATATATATATATATATATATATATATATAAATGATTTAAGTTATTGTTAGTGAATATTTTTTTATTAATGATATTTAAATTATAGATAAATTTTCTTACCTTTTTTTTTTCAAAAGAATAATATTGGTGTTTTGTTAACAAACCCTAATCTAACTCAATAGGGCTTCAAGTCTAGCCCCCACTCCCCATTTGGCCATTCTCTGGCTCTGCTTCCAATCTTCAATCCAGCGTTAACATAAATTTGTTGAGAATGATATTTTAAAATTATGTGAATTTATTCTTTTAAATTATATTAATTTTTTAGGTTCTTTATTTTTATTTTACACAGAAGATTGCATGTAAATAAATTGAAAAAAATTATTATTTTAAAATTTTTTGGGTAAATGAGTCTGAATCTAAAGATTTGAGAATTAAATAAAGACAGAGATGAATATTAAATTTATTATCAGCTTGAATATAATTCAGAAAATAAGAATATTTTTTTTAAAAAAAGTGTGAGACTGTAAACTATATTACTTTATACTTTTGCAATATTGTAGAGGATTTTACAAAAGAGAGAAAAGGTAAAACTTACGAGAGACGACTTATATATATATAGGTGAGCCCATCATTTCTCTTTTTCTCCTTTCTACAAAATTCAGTAGAATCAGTACTACATCCATTCGTTTCTTTTTTCTTCCCTTTAGTTTTTTCTCTCTTGTAGGTAGGAGTTTAATCCCTTCTCTTTTGAAAGTTTTATTTCTCTTTATTATAGAATTTTTGGCTCTCAAGGTACATTCTTAAATATTTATAATTTATCTTACCGTTCCTTCAACAGTACTATTCACATCAAAGAAGAAGAAGGTTCAGAGAGAGGATGAAAAAATGTGTTGCCTTATATAGATCTTCAAATGTTCATGTTATTTTGTTATATAATTGTAATAATAGTTGAATTTATTGTTAATTTTTTTTACATTTTAATATGATATTTGTACTTAGAGATACAGAAACATTTAACTTGTTAAATTATTCATTTAAATAGTTGATCAACCAAAACTTTTCTCTTATGTTAAAACAAAAACATCTGGCCATTATTTCACTTTTATTGGTGGATTTTGTCTAAGTTAACATAGATGGAATTGTCAAATACTGTTGTTTTGAGATGATATTGACTGGGTCGATTATTTAGATAAACAAATTAGCAAAAATATGTTTAGCTAGATTTAAATTTTTTGTTAATTTTTGTTTATGAAGTTAGTTTCATAGACTAAAAAGAGATGTTTATAAAACGATAAATATATATTTAAATAAAAAAAACGTTAAGAATTAAAATAAATTTTATTATAAATTGAAGATATTAAAATGTAGCTTTACTTTTTTTGCTTTTTCGGTTTACTTTTGAAAGGAAAAGCTGAAAGCAGGAAAAAAACATGTAATAGAGAAAAGATATGACAAGAAAGTCAATCTTTATTTTTTTCAATATAAGGCACAGCAGCCTATTATATAGGCATACTCACGAGCACTCATATATTATACACGTCGCTACATACTAACACTTTATTAACCATTAGACTAATCACCTAACCTCTTATAGTTATATCTCTAACATTCCCCCTCCCCTGTAAAATTTCAATAATCAGGAAAGTCTTCAACTCAAAGCTTAGCATGAAAGGGAGCAAATTTGGTGAATGATAATGGCTTAGTCACTATGTAAGCAACTTGCTGAGATGAAGATACGTGAGAAACCAATACGTTTCTTTCTTGCATCTTCTCACGAACAAAACACAAATCCAAGGTTGCATGTTTGGTCAATGAATGCAGAACTGGATTAGCAGAGAGTAAGATGGTGCTAATATTATCACAGTAGATGTGGGGAGGTTGATTCACTGGTTGCTGCAACTCATTAAGTAAAGATTGCAACTATTGTAATTCAACTACAGTGTGAGATAAACTACGAAATTCAGCTTCTGGTGTGGATCTACTGACAACCGTTTGCTTTTTTGAACTCCAACTCACCAAATTTTCACCAAGATATACACAATACTCAGATGTAGACCTTCTATCATTTAAATTATTTGCCCAATCTGCATCACAATAAGTAAGAAGATGCAAATCTGCTGGAGTGGAAGCTAAAAAATGAAAACCATAAGATTTAGTTCCCTGCAAGTATCTCAAGATCCTCTTAACTGCTATCCCATGAGTGTCTAAGAAATTATGCATAAACTGGCTCACCTTGTTGACAGTAAAGGCTATCTCTGGTCTAGTAACAGTTACATACTGTAAGCTTCCTACTATAGAGCGATACAAGTGTGGATCGTGCATAGGAGTACCATCAACAGTAGTAAGCTTATTATGTCCAGCAATCATAGGAGTGGAAAGTGAATTAGAGTAATGCATGCCATCTTTATCCAGCAAATCAAAAATATATTTGGATTGAGAGAGATGTAAACCAGAAGCCTTTGTTCTCTTAACCACAACCCCAAGAAAATAGTTAAGAGGCCCAAGGTCTTTTAATGCAAACTCAGTATGTAATGAAGTAATTATGTTAAAAACCACAATAAATGAACTACCAGTAACAACAATATCATCAACATAAACCAAAATATAAGTAGTAGTAGTAGTATCTTGTCTTATAAATATAGATTTGTCACATGTTGATGAGTGAAAGCCAAATTTTACTAATGTGGCTGCTAATTTGTCAAACCATGCTTGTGGGGCCTGCTTCAAGCCATAAAGGGACTTGTGCAACTGACAAACCAGCTTAGGGTTAGATGCAACAAAACCTTCTAGCTGTGACATATATACCTCCTCTTCTAGTATGCCATTTAAAAAGGCATTGTTCACATCAAGTTGTCCAAGTGGCCAATCTTTGCCAAGAGCAATAGTCAACACAATTCGGATTATGGTAGCTTTGATTACTAGACTAAAAGTCTCAGTATAGTCAATTCCAACTTCTTGATGATACCCTTTAGCAACAAGACGAGCTTTATATTTGTTAACAGTGCCATCCAGATTTTGTTTCATCTTAAAAACCCATTTAGACCCTACTATATTTTTTTCCATAGGAAGAGGAACCAAACTCCACGTTTTATTTTACATGAAAGCCTCATATTCAGTTTTCATAGCAACATACCAAAGAGGATGAGAAAGACCCTCTTCCAATGATGTAGGCTCAAGAGTAGTAATAGTAGTGAGCACTTTGGGTTTAAAAATCCCAGACTTAGACCGGGTCTGCATGGGATGGCCAGTAATAGCAACAACAGGCAGTGATGGTTCTATTTGGGGAATTATAGTATGTAATTCTGTAGAAGGTGACCCTGCAGAAGCTGAAGTAGCATGTGAATAAGGAGCAGTAATGCAATTATTATTAGTACTAGGTTGTAATTGAGCATATTGGTCATTAGAATAAATGAGTGGAATAGAAGGTGGATAGGCCACTAGACTAGGACTGGATGAGAAAGAAGAAGAAGATAGGTGTTGGAAGGGAAAAACGGATTCATCAAATAAAACATGTGGAGTGATGTAAACTTTTCCAGTAGAGGGGTCAAGGCATTGATATCCTTTGTGAATAGGGCTGTAACCTAGAAAAATACACACTTTAGAATGATAGTCAAATTTATGAGTATTGTATGGCCTAGTATATGGAAAACACTTACACCCAAAAATTATCAAAAAAGTATAATCTGGATTTTTATGAAACAATACTTCCAATTGACATGAATTAGCAAGGACAGATGTGGGTAAAATGTTAATGAGAAAATTAAAGGTCTAAAAAGCATAATTCCAGTATTTGAGAGGAACATGAGAATTGGTAAAAAGAGTGAGCCCCATTTCTGTGACATGATGATATTTTCTTTCAGCAGAGCCATTTTGCTCATGAGTATGAGGATAACTCAACATATGCAAAATACCATGAGCAGTAAGAAATTTAGAAAGAGACCTATATTCACCACCCCAGTCAGATTGAAAAGCTTTGATTTTCGTTCCTAATTGTAGCTTAACCATGGATTTAAATTGGGCAAAAATTTTGACAGTTTCATATTTATGCTTCATCATGTATAACCAACTATACTTGGAGTAGGCATGCAAAAACAATACATAATATCTATCACCATTAACAGAAGGAACAGAGGATGGACCCCAAACGTCTGAATAGATTAACTCAAGTGGTTTGGTGTATTTTGTTGAAGAAGAAGTAAAAGGAAGTCTGTGACTCTTCCCCAGACAGCAAGCAGTACACATAGTAGAAAGATCATTTTTATGAATAGAAACATTTCATTTATTCAACAAGTATTGTACAATTTTGGTGGTTGGATGTCTAAGCCTACAATGCCATTTGTGGAAAGGGTTTATAGTAGAAACAACAGAAATGGTGTTACAAGCAATATTGGAATTACAAGTAGAATTGGAATTACTATAAGATAAAAGTGCTAAAGAGGATATGGCTTTGTCAAAAACATAGAGTCCATCCTTAACTTGCCCTTGAAACAAGACTCGATGTGTTCCCTGTGATTTGACACAATAGTAGGAAGGGTGAAATTCAAAATATACAGAATTATCTTTTGCAAATTTAGACACACTTAGCAAATTTCTGGTAAGAGATGGAACATGTAACAAATTGTTTATAGAGAGCAAGGTTTTTGTATAAGGGGAAGATATGCAAGAATGACCAATATGCTTAACTAACAAACCTGTACCATCACCAATTTACACTTTGCTTGGTCCTTCGTATGGCTGCCTTGAAACAAAATTATTAGCATAAGGTGTAATATGACTTGTTGCTCCAGAGTCAGAAAACCAAGCTTGTTCTACCATGGGAGAAAATTGTTCATACGTTGCAGTATTAACATGATTTTCTAGAGAGAAGTATGAGGAATTCACTGAATGAGAAGAACTGTAATTGTTGTCATATCTATGATAGCAATTTAGTGCTATGTGACCATATTTGCCACAAACTTGGCATTGTGGTCTATTACCACTCTAGTTTTGTCTTCCTCTTCGAAAGAAATTTCTTCCTCTTCCTTTATAGAAATTGAAATTATTTCTACCTCTGCTAAAGTTCTGATTAAAGCCACTTTTATTTTGTTGAAAACCGCCTTTTTGCTATGAAAAACCTTCTCTATCAAAGTTTTGGTGAAACAACTTCTGATCCCTCTTGCCATTAGATGATGTGAAATTTGCTGTAGCGGACTTAAATTCTTTTCTATGCCTCTCAAACCTTTCTTCTTGTGCTAAGAGCAAGGCCTCAATTTCTGCAACCAAATAGGACTCTTTTCTGGTGGTGATTGAGGTAATGAAATTATCAAACTCTTTAGGAAGACCAATAAAGATTGTATCAATATGATCTGAGGTAGAGACCGGTTATTTAACGGCAGCCAAGGCATCTACCGTCTTCTTGATTTTTAGTAAATATTCAAAGATAGTGGAGGAACCTTTTCTAATTCTTCGCAATTGTGTTTTAAATTGTTGCTCCTTTTCCTTGGTTTGAGAAATGAAAAACACAGTGAGATTCTCCCAAACTTGATAAGAAAATTCACAGCCTACCATTCATATATTCATTGTCTCAGTCATCAATGCAAGCAACCAAGAAAGAAGAAGCTGATCTTGCCTTTCCCATCGCAGAAACTCAGGAGTAAATCGACCAAGGGCTTCATCCTCTTGATTAGCAAATTTTAGAGGTACACAGTGAGATCCAGCAATATACTGCTGAAGACTATGGCCTTTAATCACAGCTAATACTTGCTGTCGCCATGGAAGGAAATTTTGCTCATCTAGTTTGAGCGAAGCCAGATGTGAAAAGTTTTGTGGAGTAACTCGTTCTTGTTCTCTGTTTGCCATTGGTGAAACTAGAGGAAGCGTTGTTTAACCGGAGGACAAATTGCTGTAAAAAAGAAATTTACAGTAACTGACAGAGATGAAAAGAAAAACACTGCGATGGCAATAGAAAAAATCATTGCTCTTATATCATGAAAGAAAAAGCTGAAAGCAAAAAAAAAAGTGTAACAGAGAAAAGATATGACAAGAAAGTCAATCTTTATTTTTATTTTTTTCAATGCGGCACAATAGCCTATTATATAGGCATACTCAAGAGCACTCATATATAGTATACGTCACTACATATTAACACTTTATTAACCATCACACTAACCACCTAACCTCTTATAATTATATCTCTAACAACTTTCCATTGTATCCAACAGTAGAATACAATTCTTATTAAACAACATTGCAAAAATAATACATAATGGATAGTACTTTAACCGAAACTAAACAAAAAAAAACTAAAGCTTTGGAATCTATTTTTTAAGCTCTTTGTTACATTGGAAAAATTTTCCACCAATATAAAATACTTTTTGTGTCTTGTAGAAAGAAAAGAATTTTTTTTATGAAAAATTTCTTAAGGCTCTATTTATTTCCCTAAAAAAAATAAAAAAATGTATTTAATTTTTTTAAAAAAATTTATAACAAGATTTTCTTATGTTAAAAGTACTTTAGTAACACTTTTGGTGGCAATGAAAATATGGGTGGAAAGCTACCTATGATTTTTATTAAAGGCAAAGCATTAACATGTCGAAGGTGATGTTACTCGTTACTGTCACGACGCAGACATAGAATGATCTAGTATCAGATTTATGATTTTGAGCATTAATTTTAATTTATTTTTTTAACACATAATTTAGTTCATAAAAATATTAAATTTTTATAATATATATTTTAAAAAAATTATCAAAATAATTAATACGTAAAATATTGATATTTTAAAAAACTAATTTTTATATTAAAAATTTAAAAAAATTTACAAATTTTAAAATCAAATTATTAAATTACTTTATGCCTCGTTTGATCGAACTTTTTGTTCTCACAGACCTCGACTTTGTCCCTATGATGCTTGAAAGGCTAACGCCAATTAATAGATAATAAATGTAGAACAATTTGAAAGGAATATTTAACCGACAAGAATAGTATTGGAGAATTGGGATAATTTTATATAATTATCAGAGTGTTACATGTAAATTCCAGTTGATCTTCTTTGGAATAAAATTGTCACAATTTTCACAATTTTAAACTAGTTTTTGAAAATTACAATTGTCAGCTTAATCTCAATAATAACTTTAGAATAGTTTAAAAATATTTAAAATATAAGTGAAAAGATTATTTTAGCCTTTATCATTTTAATATTTACATAATTATTTGCATTAAAATTTAAATGTGAAATACCATATGATAATTAGATGCTAATATAATAAATTACAAGAAAAAACGTGTAACACTTTAATCACATGGAACCAAATTAGTTTTGGACCGAACTACAGAGAATAAACGGTAATTTATCCTTCATTAGATTATTGCATGCGTAAATATTTTTTTATTCTTTTATTCTCTTATTTAATTGAATTTGTTGGTAATTTATTTAATTTTAAAAATTAATAATTTGTGTCTTTATCAAATAAGGGGAAGGTATTGTGAAATTATATGAACATTCAACTTTTCGATTTTTCTTCATGAATAAAGATATATTCATTTTTTTAATACTAAAATTTCTATTTGTACACTTGCAATTGTTTGAATTTAAATGTCCATATATAATTTACGGGACGTCTATGACTTAAATAATAAGTTTAAACTTAATAGTTAAGAGATTTTTATAATATCAATAATTAAAACTTACGAAAAAATAGTTATAAAAAAGAACACTATCTATACTTTTAATAAGATTAGCTTTATATATATTTAAAGAATACGAAGTTACTTTTGAAAGAAGAAAAAACTGTCCATATTCATCCTCAACTACAATTAACTGTGAGACTACAAGACTTTCCCTCGTCAGAACTCAAAAGATGAAACAAAAAGAGTCATGCTTTATAAGTCTTACACAAATAAGTTGCAAAAAATAAAAATAACAATTTGATTAGTTGGATCTCTGCCCATTCAAAATTCAGGCAGTCATTCTATTAGTGAAGTAATTTATTTTTATTACTATATTTTTCCATGAAAAAATATTTGATATCTAAATTTTTATAAATAAGGGTCAGTTATAAATATTAAAAATATTAACTTAAAATTATCTTAATCCATTATAATTTTATTAGGTATTCTATATGTAAATTTTGTTCTATTCATTAGAATACTCAATAAGCATTATTTGAATTATATTTAAAACTATTAATAAGGCAATTGGTTAAAGTCACTTTCAAGACTAATTGTCTTAAATTTGAGTTTTAGTCAGAATCAAAAGAATAAAAAAAATTTATATTTGAAACTTATGAATTATATCATACTATTTATTTGAAATATTAAAAATTGTGTAACGATGCTAATTGAAATTATTTTTTATTTTATTTTTAAATTTAATTTATAGTTATAATTATATTTAATTTTTAAAATTAAAATTGAAAAAGAATGAAAAATTTCAGATATTCTTTTATTACAAAATTATATATAATTAAATAATGTATTTATTATTTTTGAAATTAAAAATATATGTTGAAAAATATAAAAAAATTCCCTTCATTAATATTTAAAATTCATAAAATTTAAATCTATTTTATTTATTTATTTTCAAATATTCAATTGGGATATTTCAAAGGTAGAAGCACTAGACATTTGACCAGTCATCAACGTAACGGAAAGAGCTCAACTGGCAGACTCAGCCTTCGTCGGCGAAGTACCGGTCCGTACGCCAACCTAGGTGAATGCGGGGTCCACCTGCTAAATATTCTAAGAAGATGTGGGCCCACGGATTCTACGTGTCAGAGACCTGAAAAACGGTAAGCGATATTAATTCTAAAGGGGTGGGCCACTGGGCCGGGCTGTAAAAATAACTGGTCCAAGGAAACCCAAGGATCGTGGACTTGATGAAGGAAATGGCATTAATCGTCATTTTCTGTCACTGAAAGATGCCTTGGAAGCGACGTGGGGAGCATAATTACAAAATTTTATGTGGAGATTTCTCAATGGAAACCAACCTTCTAGAGAATTCGTTCAATTCTTATCTGAAAATGAAGGACAAAGAAAGCCTTAAATCCAAGGGAAAAAAATCCCCAAGATTGCAGGTTTACTTTAGTAAAAAATAAGAAGAAAGGAGGAAGAATAGAATTAGTGACCGATGACGATAGGCATTTAAACTTTTGATATTGAGACGAATTTAAAATGACCAAACAGCCTATAATTTAGTTCAATAATAATAAAATTGTGCTTCCCAAGAGCATTGTTTTATTCTTAACACTTCTATTAAATTAGAACACTTGGTAAATCAATTCTCGAAAATTATGCTAATAGAATGTTGCATCACTATGGACACAAATTGTATGTGGAAAACCTTAATCCAATGTTATCCAATTTAGTTACTAAAATACCTAAGCTCACAATTTTTTTTCTTTCTCAAGTACGATTTTTTTAACTCTTCTGTTAGTTTCATTCTAAGGCTGTCTTAGATATTAAAGTATCATTGTAAAGACATCCAACCATCGTGCTTTTGTTGACGGGAGACCTAGGGTTAGAAAACAAAGCTTCAAAGTCCTTTTTAAAATATAAGTAATTTAAAAACAATTATTCACTTATATTAGAGGAGCTAAATTTCAAATATGGAGAACTATATTATTTTTTAATAAATTAGAAATTTGGACAAAAAATTTCTGACAATTTTTTAAATTCTTTATGACTAAATCACACTAAATAACTTCCTACGTATATTTTTTCGTATAACAAAAAGGAAAAGTACGAAAAGTTTAACATGAGCTACAATGTTTTTTCTGTTGCTTATTTCTCTAAACTTTTACATTTTTTTTTTATCACAAAGTAATTAAAGTGGAGGACAAAATGATTTGTAGCAACGCTCCCGTTAGAGTGATATTAATATCTTTGGAGGATAATTTAAACTGCTAATTATTATATGTTATATCTATTGACGATTTGACCTATAATATTACTTTATTAATTTTAAAATTAATGATTTTTCCACGTTGCTCTTAATATTCAAGCAATTATTAATTAGTAAGAAGGATATTTTTCAAAATATTTTTAGAATTATTGCATCATGGGTAAATTGTGAAATAAAAAGAATCTATAAACTATGATAAATTAAATTTCTAGTGGCTACAAAATCGATCAGTTACCATACTAAACTATACTTTGTCGATTATAATTAATTATGATTTAGACACAAAAAATACGTTTTTGTTTGAACATGCAATAATTTTGTGGGTGCTGATTATGTCATGCATATGTGATCCAATAAAAATCATAAAAATGGTATTTTCTTAAGGAGAAAATGGGAGAGGGGCCACAGATTCTTGTGAACACAAGAAATCTTTTTTTTTAAAAAAAAAAAAATTAAACAAAGAGAGAGTGAAATTTAACTAAGGCAAGTTGGATTTGTTTTCTTTGCTTCATGGGACCTTAGAAAGTGATTTGTGTTTGGCTTCTTCTTATCACTTTGATATGAACTTATATTTTATTATTTATCGGATTTCTTCTGCAAATCTGATTATTATTGTGCTTCTTCTATACTGGCTCTATTTTTTTTTTTCTATGTAGAATATATTAAAATTAAATAAAAATTTGTAAAGGAATTTATTATCTTAACTTGAAATAGCTTGACAAGTCTAGGTACGTTTATATTCTGATCGATATAATAATTTAAAAATCATTAAAAATAAATCATTTGGAAAAAGAAAAGAAAAGAGTAAGTTGCTATTTGAATTTAGAAGATAGTTTAATTATACACAATTGATTTGTGACGGTGATAGTGGTTTATTACTCCAAAAAAAATAATTTAAAAGTTTAAATATTAAGAGATGTCATTAAGGAAAGTGTTAAAAACTATAATCACTTTAAGTATTGAAAAAAAAAAATCTCACGGCATTAATGTTTGTGAATATACCATTGGTTTTAAAAATAAATTGGACTGTAAAGATGTTTAAAAATTCTTTAATATAATTCTATCTGACTTATGTCCTAATTAATTAATTGATTTAGTTCACAATAAAATTATATTCATGAATTTTAAAAAATTAAATTAAATTAAATAAGAGTAATTATTTTTGAATAAACTAACAATTTGATCATGAATTCATAGACCCATTTATCTTTAGTTACTGAATTTCTTTGAGTGCACAAATTAATTTATGAAATTATTAACTCGTTTCATGGTAGTTATTTTAATAATCATTTAAAATATTAAACTCGTTATACATTAGTCTCTTTAGAGATTAATATGTAATAAGTTTAATATTTTTAGAGACTAACTTATATAATCAAATAAATTTGGAGACTAAAGTTGAGTGAGCCTATAAATTTAGAGAATAAATTGTTAGTTTACTCAAATTTTTTTAAAAGATAACTTAACAATACTCAAATATGTTTTGAATTGCTTTGATGACGAAATTTTCAATTTATATATAACATAGAGTAACATCTTATTTTAATAATTTAAATTTATAGTAAAATTTGATTTAATCTTCTTCCTTTTTGTTTGAATATGTTTTTAACATTTCATAAATGTCTCTTTTTAATTAATCCGTAGGATTAACTCCTTAAAAAAATTAATGAAAGATGTTGACTTAGATATATACATGTATATACATGACATTTAATTTGCTGAGATGCTCGTTTAAATAGTTGACTTAGTTAAATATTTTTTTATAATCTTAAATTAATGGCGTCAAATTATTTCATCTTTAGTAGTGTGTTTTGGCTGAGTCACCTATGTGAAATGACTAGATGCTATCGTTTTGGGATGTCAGAAAAGTTTCTGACTGTGTCAGTTATTTGAATACACAAACGTGTGTTTAAATTAGCATTTTTTATTAATTTTTTTACAGAGTTCGTTCTGAAGAATAAAAGGGATGTTTATGAAACGTTAAGAATATATTTAAATAAAAAAATTTAAAACTAAATAAAATTTTACTAAAAATTTTAAAAATTAAAATAACACTTGATAAAATATAGATAAAGATGTTAACGTTAATGAATATCCAAAATGACTACAAACGTTGTACTTTACCATAAGGCTCGTGAGTTTCTTATCAGATGTGCTGGGCACCAACCGACCATGGGCAGGTAACGTCCCATAGTTATTAACTTATTATGAATAAATTGGTTGAAACTACCACATAATTTTCTATTTTCATTAATAAAAAATAGGATAAATTACACTTTATCATTATATTTACACTTAATTATAATTTTTTTTATTTCTTAATTTTTGTAATTGATTTTTTAATTTATTTATTTTATTACATTTTGTATTTTATTATTTAAATTAGATATTACCATTCTATGTGAAATTACCACAATGCTATTTTCATAAAAAAAATACAAAATAAGATATCAAACAAATAGAAGGATATATTGATAATTTTACACAATTATAATTAAAATTAACATTTAATTTAAATAATAAAGAATAAAGTGCAATAAAATAAATAGATTAGACGGTCAATTACAAAAATTATTAGGTTATAGAAAAAATTATAATTAAAAATAAAGATCAAGAATTAAAAAAATGTAATTTTCACAAAAAATATTTAATTTAGTAAATATTATTATAAACAAATCATTGTAAGAAATTCCTAATAAATTATATAAGATTGAAGACATGCCTTTAATTATATATATATGGAGCCCATAAAACAGTATTGAGTGGAGAAGCTAGGCGGGCATGAGTTTGATCGTGAAGAACTCCATATGGCTAGCCAGGCCTCTCTTGCTTCCAAGGTACAATAAGTTCAGTACAGTAATTCATGCTCACAATCTGAGCTATTCCTGCTATGAGTATGCTATCCAAGGTGTGCATTAGAGGCACCTAAAGCATTTCTACAAAAAAAATATATGATTTTTAGTGATCAATTTTTTGTGACGACTTCAAAAATTGTCACTAAAAAATACTTTAAGTGACCACTTATAGAGGTCATCAAATGTTAAATATTAATAATTTTTAGTGACGACTTTTAAAATTTGTCATAAAAACATATGTTTTTAGTAATGATTTTAATATAGTTGTCACAAAAAATATAATTTCAGTGACAATCTTTTAGGTCGTCACTAAAAAGTGAGTTTTAGTGACGACTTAGTCGTCATTGAAAGTTAAATGAAAAAAAAGGAGGGATGCCCGGTAAATTGTGGCTCATGAAAAAAAGAAGTCTGCTTAATTTTTTACTTCACTCTGTCTTTTTACTAGTGAAAACCCTATCCTAGTGGAAAGCACTCTTGCTTGAATCCTTTGTCTGTGAAAATTGCTTGAAACATTCTTGTTGGTGCGAAGGAGTTCATAGGTACGAGCTTGAGATTGATTTGTTGCGAGGAAATTGATGGTCGTAGATGGAAGTATGTGGCGGAGAATGATGGCTTTGGGGGTTTCGTAAAGAATTCATTTTGTGCGCTCAGCTTGCAGACTCCTCAAGCCCCTCTTGATGTTATTTTCGAGTCCCAATTTTATATTATACTCTGATTTTACGCCTGCTTGGTTTATGGGTTTTCTCTTTGTTCGAATTTTGGAGTGAATTTGTGAAGTTTCTATAAGATAATTAATATGATTTAAACATGTTTCTAAACTCAAAATAACATGAATAAATTAATCAAATACGGAATAAAATAAGATTACACCAACCTCCCGCCATTGTTTTTCTTCAAGTTTTCCAAAGGTTTTGGTGCTTCCAAGTCTGATCTCCCTCTCTCTAAATGGTGTAGATTCGTAGGAATGTCAAAGGAAAAAGACCCAGGGACCAAAACCCTCCCATTTAAATGTTCTACCATCAAGAACATGGAGGGTCACCACTTAACCCAAATAATGACCATTGAAAGCCATTAAGCATGGAAATTATGGGATTCTTTAATGGAAAACATTTGGACTATCTTAATATGAGTTAATGAAAATTATTTAAATGTATTAATAATAAAAAATTGTTACATTCTCCCACTTGATTTATACGTTTAATCTAATAACTTAAATGAGTCACCAAACAACTTTCTTAAAAAATAAATACATGAATCATAGTGATAGGTCCTCTAAAAGTAAGTAATATCAACAATGTATTACAGTGCATTTAGTTTCTCAAGTGTTATACTTAATGTGGTAACAAAAACTTAATGAATAAACCCTACGTTTATTCTTGGTCTAAAAACAAAATATGTTTTCTCAAATGAATTAAAATGCACATTAATATGAGAAAACATCATAATATATAAAATTTCATTTATTACCTGTATGTATACAGTCATAGAGTGGAACCAAGTCCTATTTTCTCCACATGATCCTTGAATTTTAGTGGTGGCATGCCTTTAATCAAAGGATCAGCGATCATCAATTCAGTGCTAATGTGCTCAATGACCTCTTTTTTTTCTTTTACACGTTCTCTAATGGCTAAGTACTTAATGTCGATGTGTTTACTTCGACTTTCACTTTTATTATTCTTAGCCATAAAGACAGCAGCTGAATTATCACAGAAAATTCTCAATGGCCTAAAAATTGAATCCATAACTCTAAGCCCCGAAATGAAATTCTTAAGCCATACACCATGAGAAGTGGCCTCAAAACAGGAGACGAACTTGGCTTCCATAGTAGAAGTAATAGTCAAGGTCTGCTTAACACTTCTCCAAGAAACAGCTTTACCGGCTAGGATGAAAATGTATCCTGATGTTGACTTACGAGAATCAACACAGCTAGCAAAGTCTGAATCTGAATAGCCGATCACATCTAAGTTGTCCGTCTGTCTATACATAAGCATGTAGTCTTTAGTCACTTGTAGGTACCTCAATACTTTCTTTGTAGCTCTCCAGTGGTCCATTCCTGGGTTACTCTAATATCGCCCGAGTATCCCCATAGCAAATGCAATGTCAGGTCTAGTATAAATCTGAACATACAAAAGGCTTCCGACGGCAGAAGCATATGGGATTTTTTGCATAGATTCTCTTTCAAGATTGTTCTTCGAGCATTGATTCAAATTGAATTTATTACCCTTCACATTGGAAGCAACACTTGATAAACAATTATTCATCCGAAATCTCTCTAAAACTTTATTGATATAGGTTTTTTATGACAGACCTAAAATACCTCGAGGTCTATCCCTATTGATCTTAATGCCAATGACATAAGATGCCTCACCCATATCTTTCATGTCAAAAAATTTTAGAGAGGAATTGTTTCACCTCATGTAGCAAACCCCTATCGTTGGTTGCAAGTAAAATATCATCCACGTATAAAACAAGAAAACATATTTTACTCCTACTGTCTTTCTGGTATATACATTGATTCGTGGGATTTTCAACAAATCTGAATGAAGAAATTACTCAATGGAATTTAAAATACCATTGACGGGAGGTTTGTTTTAAACCGTATATGGATTTCTTAAACTTACAAACCAAGTGCTCACCATCACTAGAGGAGAAACTTTCAGGTTGTTTCATATAAACCTCCTCCTTTAGATCACCATTTAGAAATGCAGTTTTCACATCCATTTGTTGCAACTCAAGGTCAAAATGAGCAACTAATGCCAAAATAATGCGAAGATAATCTTTCTTAGATACAGGAGAAAAAGTCTCCGTGTAATCGATTCCTTCTTTTTGAGTAAATCCCTTAACAACGAGTCTCGCCTTGTATCTCTTAATGTTGCCTAATGAATCCTTCTTGGTCTTAAAGACCCATTTACAGCCAATGGCCTTTGCCCCATTAGGCAACTCTACAAGTTTCCAGACTCCATTACTCTTCATGGAATTCATCTCATCTGTCATGGTATCATACCATAAATTTGACTCTTTGTAACTCATGGCTTGTGAAAATGTTTCAGGATCATTTTTAGCTCCTATATTATAGTCAGACTCTTGTAGATATACTATAAAATCACTAGGAATAGTTGATTTTTTCTCTAGTAGATGTTCTTAATGTTGTAGCCTTTCCTTCTTGAAGAGTTTGTAATTCAACTTGTTCAGAAACTGCTTGTAAATTCTGAACATTTTGATCTAATTGATTAGCATGTGGAAACCCAATGACTGGTTGTTCAACACCCGTTTGTACTTGAGGGGTGCTATGAACAATAACCAATCTATTACTTGAAGTGGAAGGTTGAGACTGTATATGATAATGTGCAGAAACTGAGTTCCTAAACTGATCACTCCCATTGATCAAGTCATTTTCAAGAAACTTAGCATTTCTTGATTCTACTATCTTAATTATGTGAGATGGACAATAAAACCTGTAACCTTTAGACCTTTCGGCATATCTAATGAAATACCCACTAATGGTCCTCGGATCCAGTTTTTTCTCTTGTGGATTATATATCCTCATCTCAGACGAATATCCCCAAATGCGCATATGTCGCAAACTCAGTTTCCAACCTTTCCATAATTCAAAAGGTGTCTTTTGGACAGCCTTAGTTGGAACTCGATTTAATATATACACAACTGTCTTTAGTTCTTTAGTCCACAAGGATTTAGGAAGATTGGAGTTGCTAAGCATGCTCTGCACCATGTCCAATAATATTCGGTTTCTTCTTTCCGTAATACCATTCTGGTCTAGAGAACCAGGCATAGTATATTGGGAAACAATCCCATGCTCTTGAAGAAACTTAGCAAAAGGACCAGGTGCTTGTCCATTCTCTGTGTATCTACCATAATATTCTCCACCTCTATCTGATCTCACTATCTTTATTTGTTTTCCACATTGGTTCTCAACTTCAGCCTTAAAGACTTTGAAGGAATCCAATGCTTTGTTTTTATTATGAAGCAAATATATATATATATATATATATATATATATATATATATATATATATATATCGTGAGTAATCATTTATAAAGGTGATGAAATATTTTTGACCATGCGCATTCATGTCTGGACAGCATATATCAGTATGAATGATCTCTAATATGTTTGAACTCCTATTAGCACCTTTCTTAGACATGCTGGTCTACTTTTCCTTAATGCAGTCCACACAAGTCTCAAAGTCAGTAAAATCTAGAATACTAAGTACCCCATCTTTTACTAAACTCTTAATTCTCTTTATAGAGATGTGCCCTAATCTCCGGTACCATAACATAGAGGAATCCTCGTTAATATTACATTGTTTAAAACCAGTTTGAACTTGCATTGAACAATAAGTAGTATCGCTTTGTAAATTAAGACAATAAATACCATCAGACAAAATACCATTCCCAACACAATCTAAATTATACAATAAACTGAATGATTTATCTTTAAAATTAAAGAAATATCCAAAAGGTACAAGTATGAAAACAGAAATCAAGTTTCGGGAGAAACTTGGTACATAAAAGGTCATTTCTAACTTTAAAACATAGCCATAACTTAAAGTTAAAATGCAAGTTCCTATTGCTTCCACATGTGAGCCCATCTTGTTGCCTGATAAGATGCTCTGCTCACTTCCCACTGGTTTCCTTAGATTTTGCATACCCTACAAAGAGTTTGCAATATGGATTGTTGATCTAGAGTCAATCCACCAGGTGTTAATATTAACATTAGCCATATTAGATTCATAAAAGACAAACGAGATTGATTTACCTTTCTTCTCAAGCTATTTTTAAAATTTGGTGCATCCCTTCTTCATGTGTCCCTTCTTTTTACAGAAGAAACACCTCGTTTCTTTCTTTACATCAGTTTGAGGTGCTATTTTACCTTTCCCCTTCTGATTAGCTTGAGACTTATCAGGTTTATTCTTTCCATGAGCTGTTGTCAGCAATGCACTCTTACCCACCTCCATCAATAGTCTTTTTTCTTCTTGCACACACATGGTCATTAATTCATTAATTGACCATTTGTCTTTATGCGTGTTATAAGAAATCTTGAAAGGACTGTATTAGTGTGGAAGGGTGTTTAGAATGTAGTGCACTAGGAAAGACTCCGACATATCAACCTCAAGTTTCCTAAGTTGAGCTGAAATATCACGCATTTGCATTATGTGTTCGTGCACATCTCTGACACTAGCGAGTCAGAGAGAAGAAAATTTCATGATCAGGGTGCTTACTAAGGCCTTTTCAGAAGTGACAAATTGTTTGTCAATGGATTTCAGCAAATCTCAGACCATCTTATGCTGATCGACAAAACCATGTATACCGGTGGTGATTTTAGTCTTAATGAATATTACGCTGAGCCGATTGGATCGCTCCCATCGCTCATATAGCGCAATTTCAATCGGCGTACTTTCATCAATGATTGTAGGTGGTTCGTCTTTCCTAATAGTATAATCTATGTCCATCCACTCTAAATGGAGGAGTATTCTCTCCTTTTATACCTTATAGTTATCTCCTAAGTTCGGGAATATCACATCAGATATCAGAGAAACTAACAGATTGAGAAACTGTATAAAATCCAAAAGCTTATGTCAAAATTTTGAGGTTCATTAATCTATATTTCATGTATTATCAATGTAAACATGTATATATATGAATCTAGTGACATAAAAATTGTCTGTGAGCTAAATTTTTAATTCAATTAGATTCACATGTACTTTGTGATAGAATTACCAAATTATGTACTTAATTTCATATCTTATGGATACATTATAAAAATAATTTGATTTTCTATCCAAATATCTTTATGATAAAACTATCAGATTATATACCAATTCATAATTCGTATGAGTAAATTATGAAAATAATCTGACATTTTATCCTAATTAATTATATAAATATAATAAAATTTTTTGTGGGATAAAATTTATTATATTAAATATAATTAATCACAATACTATATCTAATTCCTTATGTGATCCTAAACAAAACTTAATATATAATTTTAATTAATTAAAGATGCTGTGGCTAATCCCTAATTAATTAAGATTATAAGGATCACTAGACATATTATTAAGTTTAATGAGAATAATCTTAAATTACATACATTCTAATAATATCAAAACTTAATGACATATTAGAGTATATAAATAAACATCTCATAAATAAAACAAAATTGCATAATTAAAGTAAAATATTATGCACAAAAATACTCATTCTTAATAGCATGAAAATAAAACATAAAAAAATATTCATACAACATAAGAGTATTTAATCTAAATTGCATGTATATAAAATAACAGAATAACATATATACATACATATAAAATAATTCAAAGAATTATAAATCATGGCAATCAAAAATTGAGAGAAAAATATTCTATATACTACAATATTTTCTTGCCAATCTTAAACTAAGAGACACCCATGGCTTAGTGGTAGAATTTTATATTTCTTCACCAGTGGGCCACGGGTTCAATTCCCGCGAAAGCAATTTTTTATGTGCATTTTGAAAAGAGACTTTAAATATTAAAATGGTCCAAAAATAACTAAAGATGCATTTGGACCAGCGGCTAAAACTTGCGCTGTCAACCTTATGGGTGCTGGTTCTAGCCTCCGTGATGCCATTTCATATGCATTTTAACATAAGCCTTTATATAATAAAAGAAGTACAAATATAATTGAAGAAGCATCACAGACCAATGGCTAAAACATACACAACCATTCTCATGGGCGTGGGTTCTAGCTGCGCGGATGCATTTTTCATTTGCATTTCCTTGTATGTCTTTAAATAATAAAAACAACACATATTACACTAAAGATGCATCACAGATTAGTGGTTGGAACCATGGATCCCTATACACAAGGTTGCAGGTTCAACACTGGAAAACTACAGTTGCGGGAATTTTTTTCTTAAAAAACACAAAACACTGTTCATCTTCAACCTCCAGCAGGTCAGAAAAACCCAGTCGCGACCCGGTTTTGACCCGCGATAAAACCCAATTTTTTCTCTCAATTTTGACAAAAAAATTATGCATAATATACCAAAAAGATCAGAAAACAATATCCTAATGATTCATGATCTCATTTTGCATCAAAAAGGACAAAATATTTCTAGAAAAAATATGAAAATTATCACCATATATGTTAAGCAAAGCAGAGGTTATTTCATGCTCTGATACCAAATGTAAGATAATTCATATAATCTAAATATGTTTCTAAACTCAAAATAACATGAATAAAGCAATCAAATGCGAAATAAAATAGGATTACACCAACCTCCCGCCATTGTTTTTCTTTAATTTTTTCAAAGGTTTTGGTGCTTCCAAGTCTAGTCTCCCTCTCTCTAGATGGTGTAGATTTGTAGGAATGCCAAAGGAAAAAGACCCAGGGACCAAAACCCTTTCATTTAAATGTTCTACCATCAAGAACATGGATGGTCACCACTTAACCCAAACAATGACCATTGAAAGCCATTAAGCATGGAAATTATGGGACTCTTGAATGGAAAACGTTTGGACCATCTTAACGTGAGTTAATGAAAATTATTTAAATGTATTAATAATAAAAAACTGTTACAGTTTCCTCCTTCCTTGCGTGCTGGTTGTAACACAGGAAGTAAATGCATGGGGCTTGAAATCATATATATTATGTTGTTTTTAAATCCCGGATAGCCAGTTCTTAAGTTGGGAATTAACAATTTCTTTTTTTTTTCTTTTTTTTGGGTGAAAATTTAAAGTTTCTTTTTTGGATTTGCATTTGATTTTGTGTTTCCTTAATATATCAACATTTAGAGACTTGAAGAGATACGAACTGCCTCAAAGTTATACATTGGAGCAAGTTTTATATTTATGAGTCAATGCAAATCATTCCCAAGAACAGGGAAATATTATTATGCTGGCAGATTTATGCTGAAATCAAATAGAAAAGTAGAGAGCTTTATTCACTTTCTGTGAAGTAAGTTGTTCCATGTCTTTGTATGCAGGAGGAAATGTCATTTTTAAGATCCTATGCTATTCCGGAAGGTTTTCCTGATAGTGTTACCCCTTCATATGTCCCATACATGACATGGCGGGCTCTAAAGGTATTTTATTTTACTAAATATGCTAAAATTAGAATAGGTATTATAAGAGTTTTAAGTGTTACCTCATATTTAGGGCAGGACAATGCGTTTCAATGTTGTTATTCTTAAGTTTTACCAGTATTAGTTTGAATTTAGTTTATAGGTATATTGATGAATATTTTGAATCCTTTATAATCAATTTTTTATTATTTACGGCACTTTTTTGGTGGAGCAATGGGTGTTTTCACAACTCAAACCCTTTTGAGCTCAGTTGGAATCTCTAGAAATAGAGCTACTCATGGGGCTATGGCTCTAAACTAGATTCTCAAGGTAACAATTATGTTCATATACTACGATGGAGAAATGGTAATATTGTAATTACAAGCTTTGGTTAGATAATTTTAATGATTAAATAAAGGGTTCAATCATGTTGTTGGCATGTAACATCAATTTTTGTTCTACTTACTGTTGCATTCCTTGGATGTGTAGTTTTTGGACTATGTCAGCCTCCATGTCTGGCTAAATCATGCATCTCATCTAGCTGTACTTTACTGACTACTTTGGTTTTTATTTGAACCCGAGAAGCTTATTATTGTTCAATGAGCCTGCTTTCTTTTTTTTCGTTTTTTCAAAACGTTCATCATAGGTCTTTAGATAGTGTTATCTTTTGATAGCTACCCTTGATATCAGTACTGGAAAGCATATCAAAATTCAGACATCATTTGGAGTTTTGTCACGTAGTCTTGATACCACAATGTTAAGTTGTAACTAAACTATATAGAAATTTTTGTTGTTCTTCTGGCCATTAGATCACCATGACATTTAGGGTGAAATATCTATTATGAAATCTGTGGCCTTCAAGAGATATGTGAAGAGAGAAGAGTGGGCTTAAGAGATTACAAAACACAGCCAGAGGGGGATTGGTCTTCTATTGAAGCAACCTATTTATACCGAACAAACAATTCTGGTATTGTTTGTCCAAAATAACTAAAGCATGAAAGACAAACAAATAAAAATTTAAAATTAAGCTGTTGCAGCACTACTGTGGTGTGAACAGTGCTTAGTGCTTACCCATGGAATGAATGAAAAAAATTTGGCAACCTCACATGGATCCACCCCTGCTTAAGCTACAGTAATTTCAATGATAAACCAGCTTCCCTTGCTCCTCAGCAGCTGGGGCACATATGCAGCTTGTCTCAAAGTGACTTAGTGGAGGTGGTAAATTCTTTGGATCTTTCAAAGAATTCAAAACTAAGACTTAAGAGTTGAATTTCCATTAAGAAGTACTACAATTTAGAGTAATCTCTTAACCTATTTAAACTAGGAAAACGAAGAGACTTAGCTTTCCTTGGAAGACCAAGAAAGAATATTATAGATGCTTTAGTTCCTAGCAGACAAAATGAAAGTAACAACAATTAAACTCCTAGACTACTAATGAAAATTGAAAATCTCAATAAGGAAATAACTAGAAAATTGTCTTGTGAATTCTTTATACCCCTTATTATCACAAAGATTTTTTTTTTGCATTCATATATCTGGGTATTACTCATATGTTTTTCTTTCATATTAGAATATTTTTAAAATTTTGGAATCTTCTTTTTATACAACTGGTGATTTAAAAGGGCAAATTTTGGGAATATGTGCATGCATGCATGCCTTTATGCTTGTGTATATGTAGATATAAAATGCTTTGAAATCATACTTTTGAGGTTGGTTATTTCTTTGATAGCCTTGTATAATAATATATAAGGAATGAGGATAATGGTTTGAAATCTAACTGACTGTTTTTGACTAATTAACATAGGACTGCAGGGATTAGGGTTATATTTGTTAAAATTGTTTTCTTGGGTTAATTAAGGGTAGAAAAATGATGGATCGGAGGTTTATTGTATTTATGTTAATGCAAGAGCAATTTGCGAGCAGTAGAATTGGTATTAAGTGTCAAATTGGTGATTGTTTGCCGCTGTGAATAGTATCGTCTAAATCAAGAACTTAGGGTATTGGTTTCCATATCAAATTCAAGCCAAGAACAATTAAGGTTTTGAAAAAAAGGATGTTTTGTGTTATCTGCCAAAAGAAACAGGTCTGGAGAGGTTGGAAATTGAAGAATGCAGTCCAAAGTTACCAAATTACTCCCAAAACATTAAATCATTGCTTAGGCTTTGAAAGAAATAAGTCTTTGGTTGATATTTGTCAAACAATAAAGGAACCAATCAAGAAAAATTTAAGGAAAAACTTGGAATAATATGAAGGGGGATTATATATATATATATATATATATATATATATATAGACACACACACACACACACACACATTAGCATTGTTCTTATTTAATTTGCTTTTATTTTGTTACTTTCGAGTATTAATTTGCTATTGTGTGTTATAAACAGGGATAAATTCTAATAGCTCCAACAGGTAGTGTTGTACCAAGTTTTATAATTAATGTAGCACCATGTCACGGACTTACTCTTTCTCCCTTAGTAAGAACCGTGCGGCACTTAGCTAAGACGCTCCTCTTGATGCTTAACTAAGTCAGCCTTCCTCAAGGTATCTCTCTCAGAGGCAAAGTGACTAAAGAGAGTAACAGAGAAAGTAAGAGAACTTAGAGAACTTGGAGAATGCTAGAGAACTTCTATTGATGAGAACTTCTAGGATGATTTACAAATAAGGGGGTGAGGGGTTTATATAGGCCACCTCCCCTTGAATCAATGGTTGGGATCAATTTGATCCAACGGTCCACATTAAACTTCTAGAGTATTCTAGGCCTACTTGTATTTACATGATGTCTCTACATGGTTCTAGAGTATTCTAGAACCTACAGGATGTTTCTACTACATTCTAGAGTATTCTACCATATTTTAGAGTATTCTAATATGTTCTAGAGACTTCTACTAGATTTTAGAGACTTCTAGAATGTATCAGAATTATCTAGAATGTTCTAGAACATTCTAGAACCTTCTATATGCTCGCATGACACAACTGCTTACTAGGCGCCAAATCGTGTCCACGTCGTGCCTATGTGGCGCTGATGTGTCGGGTTGTGACACTCTCTCCCACCTATAGCGCATACGTCCTCGTCGCGCTCATCTCGTGAAAGCGATTTAGGTGGTCTTGGAACTGCCAAAAATCTTTTTCTGCTTCCCAACTAGCCTTACTCTCTGGCAATCCCTTCCATTTGATGAGATATTGGGTACTTGGTGGTACCCCTCTCCTTCTCTGGACTCGGCTGGCCAAGACTTCCTCCACTTTTCGATCAAAAGACTTGATAACAATGGGAGGCGATCGCCTGGAGTCACTCCTTCCGTGGTCTTCCTTGTCCTCATGGTAGGGTTTGAGCATACTGGCATAGAAGACCGGATGTATCTTCATCCTTGGAGGAATATTGAGTTTGTAGGAAACCTTTCCTACTCGCCCAACAACCTCAAACGGGCCTTCGTACTTACGAATTATGCCTTTGTGCACCTTTCTGAAGGCCTTAAACTGTTGTGGGAAAAGTTTTACCATGACCATGTCTCCCACTTGATATTCCATGGCACGCCTCTTCTTATCTGTCCACTTTTTCATCCTCTTTGCCGCTTTACTCAGATAAGAGCGTTCAACATCGGTTTGCTCTTGCTAAGACTTCACCATATGGTAAGCTCCTGGGCTCCTCCCCTGATAAGAGTTTGAAAGGGTATGAGGTGTGAGTGGTTGTTGCCCGGTCACAATTTCAAAAGGACTTTTCCCTGTAGACTCACTCCTCTAAAGATTATAAGAGAATTGTGCCACGTCCAAGAGCTTTGCCCAGTCCTTCTGATTTTCACTCACAAAATGTCTTAGATAGCATTCCAACAAGGCATTCACCCTCTCAATTTGTCCATCAGTCTGAGAATGAAAGCTTGTGGAAAAGTGTAACTTCGAACCCAAGAGTTGGAACAACTCAGTCCATAAGGGTCCAGTGAAGCGGGGATCCCTGTCACTTATGATTGTCTTAGGAAATCCTCAATACTTAACCACATTCTTGAAAAGTAAGCGGGCAGCTTCCTCGGCTGTACAGTCTGTAGGGGCAGGTATGAATGTAGCATACTTTGAGAACCTGTCCACCACCACCATGATGGAACCAAACCCCTCAGACTTAGGCAATGTAGAGATGAAGTCCATTGAGATACTTTCCCACGGTTTCTCTGGTGTTGGTAAGGGCTCCAACAACCCACTCGGAGCTCTGTTTTCCACCTTGTCTTGTTGGCATACAAGACAAGTCTTTACATAGCTCTCCACTTCATCTCGCATCTGAGGCCAGTAGTAGGCTGAATCCAGTAGTGCCAAGGTCCTCTGTCCTGGATGACCAGCCCATTTTGTGTCATGACACTCCTTGATGAGGTCCCTCCTTAAACTGTTCCATTTCGAAACATAGAGTTTCCTCCCTTTGGTGTAGAGAAGGCCATCCTCCACCCAAAATATTCTGGTTTTGCCTTCTCTTACAAGTTCTATTAGTTGTTTTGCCAAGAGATCATGACTCATCCCCTCCTTGATAAGCTCTATGATGTTTCCTTGGGCTTGAGTGATGGCAGCTAATTTAGCCTTTCTACTTAGTGCATCTGCTACCACGTTTGCCTTTCCTGGCTTGTACTCCATCGTGTAGTCGAATTCAGCCAAGAAGTCTTGCCACCTTGCCTGCTTTGGTGTCAACTTCTTCTGAGTTTGAAAATAGCTAGTAGCCACATTGTCTGTCTTGATGACAAAGTGTGACCCTAGTAGATAATGTCGCCAGGTTCTCAAGCAATGCACTACTGTTGTTATCTCCTTCTCTTGCACTGTATAGCGCCGTTCTGCATCATTCAACTTGCGACTTTCATATGCTATTGGATGCCCCTCTTGCATAAGAACTCCTCCAATAGAAAAGTCAAAGGCATCAGTATGTACCTCAAACATCTTCGAGTGACCTGGGAGAGCTAACACTGGTTCCTTCGTCACTGCAGCCTTTAACTCCTCAAAAGCTTGTTGGCACCGCTCACTCCATTTCCATACATGATCCTTCTTCAGAAGGTTGGTGAGGGGTGCGGCTATGACAGAATAGCCCTGAATGAACCGCCTGTAGTAATTTGCCAACCCGAGAAAAGATCTCAACTCTGAGACTTTGGTTGGTGGCTCTCATTCCTGTATAGCCTTCACCTTAGCCTAGGGTCCTGTCCTTGATAACATGCCCCAAAAAGTGTACTTCACTCCTCGCAAAAGAGCACTTTTCCTTCTTCACATATAAAGAATTCTCCTACAATACCTTAAATACGATTTGGAGGTGTTTAAGATGTTCCTCCAAGGTGTTACTGTAGATGACAATATCATCCAAGTACACCACCACAAACCAATCAAGATATGGATGGAAGATCTCGTTCATTAAAGTGCAAAATGTGGCTGGTGCATTGGTTAAGCCAAAAGGCATCACCAACCACTCATAGGACCCATATCGTGTGACACAAGTGGTTTTGGGTTCATCACAATCAACAATCCTCACTTGGTGATAACCTGACCTTAAGTCTAGCTTTGTGAACTACTTGGCCCCTCTAAGTCTATCAAATAGGTCAGCTATCAAAGGAATAGGGTATTTATTTTTGATAGTTACCTTGTTTAGAGCCCGGTAGTCGATGCACATCCTCAACGACCCATCGTGCTTTTTTCTGAAATAACACTGGTGCCCCAAAAGGTGCTTTAGACGGTCAAATATAACAAGCATCCAGGAGTTCCTTAAGTTGCCTTCTTAGTTCCTCCAACTCTGGAGGTGCCATCCTGTAAGGTGTCATAACAGGTATCTTTGCTCCCGGCTCCAACTCAATTTTATGATCCACCCTCCTCCTAGGTGGAAGTTGCTTCGGCAGCTCTGAGGGTATAACATCCTTATTCTCTTCCAGAACCTTCTTGATGCTGGATGGGAGATCCTCCTCTCTCTCTGTTGTGGACTCTTCCTTTAGAGTAGCCAAATATGTGACTTCCCCTTTTTTAAGTCCCTTCTTCAGCTGCATAGCAGAGATCTGTTGAGTTCCCTTCTGCTTGGAAAATGTGAGAACCATACATGGAGACCCCTTCTCCATGATGCACACTGAGTCGCAAAATGGCATGGGTACGACATTTACCCATCTCAAGAAATCCATCCCCAGGATTATCTTGAAATCGTCCATGCACACTACAGAGAAATCCACAGCTCCCTTCCAAGAACCCATAGTCATATCTATCCCATAAACTGCTCCAGCAATGGCGTGACCACTAGCATTGACAGTCTTGAGCCACCCCATCTTTTGAGAGACCTTTAGTCCAAGTCTCTCGGCTTCCCTCGATGTGATAAAGTTATGCGTGGCTCCCGTATCCATCATTGCCTCGGTAGGCTTCCCGTTTAAATGGATGGTCACAAACATTAGCCCCTTTCTCTCCTTGTTCGGAGAAGGCTCCCCAGCCTTTGCGGCATTCAACAACTGGAGAGTTCCCATATTGGCTACCTCTTGGGACTCTCTCTCCTCTGTAATTGAGGCCAACGTCCCTAGCTTAGGACATTCCTTCATCGGGTGTGGTCTTTTGCATACGAAACATCCAGTCCTTGGCACGAAGGCCTTCTTCTTCTCTTCGTACTCTTTCTTTGAGTACTTGTACTCATTTTTAGCAACACCTTTCCCTTTGTCTCCCCCACCTTTGCCATAGTTATTTTTAGAAGGGGGTTTAGTTTTAGACTCACCTCGATGGTATTCGATGAGTGACTCTGCCACGGCAATGGCTTCGTCTATGTCCTTGACTCCTCTCCGCTGTAACTCCTGCTTGGCTCATGGTTGCAGACCGTCAACGAAGAAGAAGAGAGCATCCTCAGTGGCTAAGTTAGGGATTTGGAGTGTGAGAGATGTGAACTCCCTAACATAGTCACTTATGGTGGTCTTATGCTTAAGTTCCCTTAGCTTCTTCTTCGCTTCGTAGACAACATTTTCTGGAAAGAATTGTCTCTTCAACTCCTTCTTGAATTCCTCCCATGTGCTGATGGTACACAGACCTTTCTCCATGTCTGCGTGTTTTCTTCTCCACCATAGAGTTGCATTGTCAGTAAGATAAAGGGAAGCAGTGCGTACCTTTATATGTTCCTCCTCAATGTTCATGCACTCAAAATATCTCTCCATATGCCAGAGGTAGTTTTCCACTTCTTTGGCGTCCCTCACGCCTTTGAACTCCTTTGGCTTCAGGAGATTGATCCTTGGTGTTTCCCGTGCTCTACTTGAACCTGCAGAGCTGCTAGATCGCGTCCTCACCTCGTCAAGAGATGTCTTAAGGCTATCTAGCTGCCTTATGACAATTTATATTTTACTCTCCAGGGTATCAAGGCGCTCAGCCCTTTCCTCTTCACCCTTTTGAGCATTGACGGCATCCTCCTTAAGGATATCGAGCTGTCCCAAGACATGGGACTCCAACATCTCCTTATCATGCTCGCTCCTTTGGAGGCGTATATCCATATCTCCCAAGGTATTCTCCAGCAGCGTAACCCTTTCCTCCAAGACAACAAAGTCTTTAGTTCTTGGCCTGCTTGCACCACGGACTTCTTGCCACCTCCGACGGGAATGGAAACATCCCTTACCCTCACGCATTCTGCTTGCTCCTCTGTCACGTGCGACATAATGATGGTAGATTCGTTCACGCCCTTCGCGAATCGAGCTCTAATACCACTTGTCACGGACTTACGCTTTCTCTCCTAGTAAGAACCGTGCGGCACTTAGCTAAGACGCTCCTCTTGATGCTTAACTAAGTCAGCCTTCCTCAAGACACCTCTCTCAGAGACAAAGTGACTAAAGAGAGTAAGAGAGAAAGTAAGAGAACTTAGAGAACTTGGAGAATGCTAGAGAACTTCTTGGATGATTTACAAATGAGGGGGTGACGGGTTTATATAGGCAACCTCCCCTTGAATCAATGGTTGGGATCAATTTGATCCAACGGTCCACATTAAACTTCTAGAGTATTCTAGGCCTACTTGTATTTACATGATGTCTCTACATGGTTCTAGAGTATTCTAGAACCTACAGGATGTTTCTACTATATTTTAAAGTATTTTACCATATTTTAGAGTATTCTAATATGTTCTAGAGACTTTTACTAGATTTTAGAGACTTCTAGAATGTACCAGAATTATCTAGAATGTTCTAGAACATTCTAGAACCTTCTATATGCTCGCATGACATAGCTGCTTACTAGGCGCCAAATCATGTACACGTCGTGCCTATGTGGCGCTGATGTGTCGGGTTGTGACAACCAGCATCTCCTTATCAATATTTGGTTGTGTAATATTTTTAACTAATTGACATTTTGTAATTGTTTACAAAAAAAATATTTGTTATCGTTAAAATTATCCTATATATCTTTTTATTATTTCCTTTGATTCTTTTTTTTTCATTATTTTTAATTTTTTCAATTGTAAATGAATTAATAAATGCAAAAAAAAGTAACAGAGGAGATTTAGTGACGACTAAAGTCGTTACTGATTCTTTTCTATTTGATACTTTTAGTGACGACTTAAAAAAGTCGTCACTGAAAATAGATTTAGGACGACTACATTTGTCACTGAAACCATCCACATAATACAGATTTAGTGATGACCACGAGAAGTCGTTATTGAAAGTCGTCACTAAAACTATTCTTTTAAGACACTTTCTGTGACGACACTGATTGTTTTTTTGGGACGACAACAGTCGTCACTAAAACATTCATTTTCAGTGACGACTTGAAAATATCATTAGTAAAAGTACATTTAGTGATGACTAAAGTCGTCACTGAAAACCATAACATTAACTTAATGAACTCATTTTGTGACGACTTTAAACTTTCAGTGATGATTTTTAAAGTTTTTAGTGACGATTACCATAACATTAACTTAATGAACTCATTTTGTGACGACTTTAAACTTTCAGTGACGATTTTTAAAGTTTTTAGTGACGATTTTGGTAGTCACTAATAGTAAACTTTTAGTGACAACTGCTAAAAGTTGTCACTAAGAATTTTTTGTAACGACTGAATTTGCAACGAGGTTGTGACCACTAAAATTCGTCAAAAAAGGTCTTTTGTTACACTTGCTTTCATAAGAGTCCTACATTGGTAAAAGTATTGATGTGGGTGTGGTATATAAGTACAAGGGCTCTCCAACCTTAAAGGCTAGCTTTTAAGGGGTGGCTCTCCCTTGATTAAAAATGACGGCTTATCTGGGTGGGGTGCTCTGTTACACTTGCTTTCATAAGAAGTCTCACATTGGTAAAAATATTGGTGTGGGTATAGTATATAAGTTCAAGGGCTCTCCAACCTTAAAGGCTAGCTTTTATGGGGTGGATCTCCCTTGATTAAAAATGCATTGTAACAATGGTATCAGAGCTGGTGGCTGACCTCCGCGAAAAGGGCTACCTGATGGGGGTAACCGGGCCCAGAAAAAAATGCCCGTTGTTGGCGAAAGTGGTGGCCGTCGGACCTGTCTGACAGAGTGTCAGCCATCGTGGACGTCGGCTTATCCAGGTGGGGTGCTCTGTTACACTTGCTTTCATAAGAAGTCCTACATTGGTAAAAATATTGGTGTGGGTGTAGTATATAAGTTCAAGGGCTCTCCAACCTTAAAGGCTAGCTTTTAAGGGGTGGCTCTCCCTTGATTAAAAATATATTGTAACAAATATATTTTTAATCAAGGGAGAGCCACCCCTTAAAAGCTAGCCTTTAAGGTTGGAGAGCCCTTGAACTTATATACTACACCCACACCAATATTTTTACCAATGTAGGACTTCTTATGAAAGCAAGTGTAACAGAGCACCCCACCCGGATAAGCCGACGTCCATGATGGCTGACACTCTGTCGTGGAGGTCAGCCACCAGCTCTGATACCATTGTTACAATGCATTTTTAATCAAGGGAGAGCCACCCCATAAAAGCTAGCCTTTAAGGTTGGAGAGCCCTTGAACTTATATACTACACCCACACCAATATTTTTACCAATGTGGGACTTCTTATGAAAGCAAGTGTAACATCTTTCGTAACTATTTTAGTCGTCACAAAATCCTATTTTTCTTGTAGTTAGAGATTATGGAATATAGGGAGACTAGAAGATTGACACTTCAATACTATTTTGTAGCTCAGAAACTGCCTTCGCCAATATCAGCTCAAAAAGTTGCATACTTATACAAGAAACTGGAGTTTCAGTGGCGACTATAAAAAGTCGCCACTAAAAAGTATTTTTAGTGGCGACCTTAATTAGTCGCCACTGAAAGTATATTTTCAGTGGCGACTATGAATAGTCGCCACTAAAAGGACAACTTTCAGTGGCGACTAATGAAGGTTGCCACTGAAAGAAAAACTTTCAGTGGTGACTATTCATAGTCGCCACTAAAAATACACTTTCAGTGGCGACCTAAAAAAGGTTGCCACTGAAAGTAGAAAATTTATCTAATTAAACTTTTAGTGGCGACCTAAGGTCGCCACAAAAAGTAGGTAAATACATTTTTTTCTCCTCTTTTCACATTTAACAAAACTAAATTTTAGTTAAAATATATAAAATTTCAGTTATAAGATAAAAAAAATGTTAAATATTTACTAATAAAATAAATTCAAAATGTTTTTAACTTGAGTTAATTTTTTATTAAATACTACATTAATAAGGTAAAAATTTTAAAAATCAAATTAATAATGTATATATCTTTTAAAATTCAAAATAACTATTTTATTTAAGAAAATGATAAAGGAAAAAAATTTATTGTATTGAAATAAATTAAAGACAAATTTTAAAAAAATCCAAATATATTTCCCCGAAATCCCTAGACATATATCTCCTCAAGTATGAAAATTGTACTTAAATAATTTTCACAATTATTGTATGTCTAAATAAAATCACCGAAAAGAAAAGCATTTTTGGGGTTTAAATTAAATAATTTACAAAGTTATTGCACAATTAATGAAAGGATGATAAAATAATTAATTAAATTTAATGATTTTAAGTTTAAATTATTCTTTGTGATCATGCCTTTTTTTGTTAATTAGAAATTGACTTCGTAATTTTATTTACATTTGAAGTTTTGAACCATAATATAATTAATTATTTTAAATAATCAAATATAACAAAAGATATCAGAATTGATGTTGGCGACATGTGCAAAAAAAGTATTAAGTTTACTAATGTTATCTTAATCTCCTTTTTGTTCCTATGGCTGTATCGTTTTATCTTTAGTGAATTTTGTCTAATTTGATCCTTTTATTGTTAAAAAGTATAATTGTTATTAATTTCTTTATGCTAGATATTACCACATGATTTTTCTCAAAATCAGAAGTTGAAATCAATTAAAAACTTCTCTATAGTAATATGAAAAATAAACAAAATAATTATACTTATTTCGCCAATTGAAATTAAACTGTTGGTAGAAATTAATTAATAGTGAAAATTCATTTTTTGATTAGAAAAATAAATTGAACCCCTAACAGAATGAAAGGAGCATATCAAAACTTACTAGATAATTTTAATAAATAAATATATAATAAAGAAGTGACTTTACAATAATCTATAATCAAGGTTCATGCACTTTACAAAATTGAAGAAGTACTTCAGTTGAAAGAAATAAACTATTAAGAAAATTTAGAAAATAATTGTTCTACTTATTTAAATATAACGAATTATGCTTAAATTTATAATAAGTTCATAAAGATAATTCATATTGTGATTTTCTTAAAAATTAATAAATAAATAAATAGTAATAAAAAATTACCACAAAAATAAAATGTTTAATTGATTTCAAATAATAATTTTTAACATTTTAATATAATATTAATAATATAAATATATAAAATTATATTAAAATTAATTCGAATTAGTGTTTTAATTGAATATGTAAAATTTCAACCATATTTAACAATAATATTTCTTTTACATCTATTTTTCTATCTTCTTAATTCTTTCAAAACATCGATCTATCTTTAAGTCTTTATCTGTCTCCATGTGACTATTATTATATCTCTATTTTCAAGTATTTCTCTTAAGTACTTTATTTTCTTTTTGTCTCTCAATTTATTTTTTATCTTTTTTTATTTTCTTCTTTAAAATAAATACAATAAAGGAAAGTAATATCGTGAACATGAGAGGAGAGATAAGAAATTAACAAAAATGTTTTGACTTCTGAAAGAAAATCTGAGTGATGAATAAGACATACTTGAACAACTTAGTGTTGAATGTAATGTGATGCTATTTTCATTTATTTTTAAATTATCAATTTTTTTTAATTTTTCAAATAATTTTTTATTATTATTTTGTATCCAAACAATTGGAAAATAAAAGTATTTTATCGAAACATCTCATAATATAATAATTTTAATTGAAATAGTATAATTTCTTAATAAATACTCTATTTTGTTTCGATAACTCTGTTTTGTTTTGGTGACTTTAAAAACGAAAATCTTTCGATCGTTTTGATGGAAAAGAAACTAAATTTAATTTCTATCTAATATAAGATGGCTCACTCCTATTTTACTATGTTAATTATCGCTACAGTTAAAATTTATTTTAGATATATTTAGTTTTTTTTATGTATATCTTCATTAACTGTTGTATTTTACAATAGATATATAATTTTATTTTTTATAGCACAAAAATTTAAACCCACATTTATAAAATATTCAAACTATTTATGAGTTGATCGTGCAAGATATTTTTGCTTTCATTTTGAGATATTACCTACACAAATTTTATGCAATTATTTACAAATGTGAACCCAAACTAACAATTTTGATTTATAGATTTATATATTCAATTAATTTTATTTTATCTATTTTTTTAAATTAACTTTATTTTTTTATTTTTTAAATTCTTGCATTTTATATTTCTTTCATTTAAAAATTCAAAAAAAATTTGAAAAATTTTATCCTTCAAAATAAAGAAAAAGAGAAAAAATACTAATTTTTTTTATTAATAACATTATAATCTTAAAACAATAAAAATAAATTATCATTTTTTAATGAAATATTTCAACGGTTACTGGCTATCTCTAGCTTGCTGCAGTACGTACCCTCTACTACAAGACGTAAAACCACCACATTTCAGAGCAGCAGGATTTTCAATCCGGATTATTCGATGGTGACTGCTGTCTAAAAGAGTAGAGCATAATATAGAGAACAATATAGGATATATGCTATTCATTATAAAATTAAATGGCTCAGTTTCTTCCCATAACCTGGTCAGTATGCTTCTTCATGTGATAAAAGATGGAGCACACAATGGTTTTTCTTAGCAATTTATGAGGTAACTGAACATGTTTCTGTATTTAGTGTGCTAGATGGTGGGAAGGATTTATATTCACCCATGTAGTGCTTGTTAGTTGCTGAGGTTTGTTGCTTAAGATTACCTGTGTTATCACAGGCGGAAAAGTTGCTCTATTTCCCCAATACGCCACAGAAGTCGTTCTAGAACTCCAAGGCATCGTAAAATTCGATCTCCGACTCCAAAATGATACAGAAGATATAGAAGTAGAAGTTCCTCATTGTCTCCTACTCGCAAATCTTCCAGTTCCAGTCTTGGTTCGATAGAGCACAAAACTTCCATTGAAAAACAGAGGAAAGAAGAAGAAGAGAAGAAAACGTATTAATTGCTTATCATTTTGTTCTGACCCTACGATTTCTTCATTTTTCCTTGAATTATGCTTTAAGATGGAAACCATGATTTACTTCTCGGTATGTTCTTTTGGTTATGATGAGAAATCTTACCTATGAGCTAGCTAGAACTTTTGATGTCATGGATGCCATTAACTGCCAGAAAAATCAGGAGAGTAATGTTATTATGGTAATCCTTGGTATATGTTGTCCAATTTTTTGGTGATGTAGGTTTAGTCTAAAATTCTGACCTACCAAATGCCTATTTCAGATACTGGCATATGCATACCCTGCTTTCCAGAGGTCTTATAATTTATTGAATCTGATAGCTATTGAATTGTACTCAATTTTATGCTGTGTAGATTGTATTCCATTCAGAAAATGTAAACTTGGGAGTAGAAAATTTTCCCTAGGTTTTGCTATGATATGTATTTTTTTCATTTATATGTGATCTAGACCATTTTCCAGGTAGTACTTAAGAAACTCTACTGTTTATTACACTAATCATGCAAGCACAAAGAATCCAGATCAGTAGATGACAGACTATCATGATTCATGAACATCAATATATAGTTTTGTTTATATAATTTTAAAATTAATTAATCTAAAGCTGGTGACAAAAAATCAACAAAATTCCATATAATTTTTGTTTGAAGTCCCCAGACGAATAATATAACAAATTCAGGTATGGTATATCTGAAATGTCGATGGAAAAAATAGGATAATGTGTCTTAATTGGGTCACAAACTCTGTGGACTTCCTTAGACATCATGAAACATTGGTCAATATGCTTGATATAGGATTCTGTCAGTCAATAGTATGCTGCATACTCCTGTAATGCAGCACCAGTGACTAAGTATAGTAACAAAGGAAGCCAATGATCACTGGGTCTAATGCATACTGTTTTGTTTGAAAACAAGGTGGGAAAACCAGGTGCATTTGTGTGAGAAGCTTACCACTATAAACATATGTGCATGTGTAAACGGATCCGTACCCTATCTTACTCAGGGAGTCCATTATGTACCCTTTTTTTAACCAATACTTTCTTACACTGTCCTGGAGAGTTGTGAGGAAATCATCTGATGCACTTACTTCCATCTATTGGTTTTTTCAAATTAAATTAATTAACTACTTATGTCATTTGATATCCTTCACCAAGGATTGAGTGATATAGGTTCTATGAAGATGAATGTTTATTCCTATACTAAACATATTGAAGTGAGGAAATGATTGAGTTAGTTGCTAAAGTGTCAACAAGTTATTTGTTAAGAATCATTTAGAAGCCATTAGAATTTATTAAAGTGTATACAAACTTATGTATTGGAATAACAAGTAATCAATGAGAACTAGCTATTTAATCTCCAATTCAATCTCACTCTTCTTTCTGATTCCTCTGCTTTTCTTTTGTTGCTTCTGAACACTTTTAGAGATTTAGTGTAACTTGAAGGAAATGTGGGATAGAAAGGAAGTTAGGTGTTGGAAGGATATATTTAGATTTTTAATTTGATTTATTTGGCTCTAACACAATAATGAGTGAGTTTTTTATGGGAAGCACTCTTCTACTTCTACCTTGCTGCCAAAGATAAGTTCAAAGTGATGGAGTTGCAATCTTGTGCAGTCCACATGGGAAGAAGAAAGCTAGATGCCAATAGAAAAATAGAGTGTCCATATCATTTGAAATTTACAAGGATATGATAGTGCAATATGAATGTTGCTAGCAAGTTCTAGGCTTAAAGCAACATGATGGATAGTGGTAGAGTCATAAGGGATGAGAATGGGAGCTAGTTTGGGAGTTTACAAAAGGCTGGGAAAGGGTAACTCTCACTTAGCTGAGTTGTGAGCTCTTTATATTGACTTGCTAGAAACTTAGAACCATGGGTTGAGGAACATAGGGGTAGAGGTTAACTCTTTAATGGCTATTAAGCTAACTTCTAAAACATGTTAAGGCATTACCCAAGTTCCTAGGCCTAACCCATTCCTAGTAATGCATATAATATTGCCATATTATGATTTAGCCCCTGTAGCCCACTAAAAGTGTATAAGCCACATAGTAATTAGAATTGGTTAGAATAGTGGTAGTAACTTTATTTGGCAAGTTTTGTCACAAGTAGTCAGAATCTCATTTCTCATACATTTGGCAACATGATCTCATTTCATTCAAGCACTATCCATACACTTTATTTTGTCCAAATACATCTTAAATATTATTTTCCAATTGCTTACTTTGACTCCAACCTGTAGGAAGTATAATGGACAAGAATTGGATGAAAATTCTGAATAGAGCAGATCCAATATACATAAAAGGGGTAGATAATTTTCTGGAGTGGGCATATAGTCAACCAAATGCAGGCAATAGAATTAGATGCCCATGTAAAAGATGCAGAAACACGGTGTTTAAGGTTAGACATCAAGTACGATTTGATCAGTTGAACAATGGTTTTTGGCAGTCTTACGAGGTTTGGGATCTTCATGGAGAAGTTGTAGGAATAACTTCATATCCCCTACATGAACACAATGATCAGTTAGAAGACAGTGGTGAGGAGGATGACATAGCCGGTATGGTACACGATGCATATGGAGCCGTGAACACAGAGAATATGAATATTAATGGAGAAAGCAGTGAAGTTCCAAACTTACATGCAAAGAAGTTTTATCAATTACTGAAAGATGCTAAAACAAATTTATATCCAAATTGTGACAAGATGTCAAAGTTATCGTTCATTGTTAAGCTCCTTAATTTGAAGTGCCTTAATCATTGGAGCAATAAATCCGTGGACATGTTGTTGGATTTATTTAAAGAAGTACTTCCAGAGGGGGCCCAAGTGCCTAATTCATACTATGAAGCCAAGAAGGTTATTCAAGACCTTGGGTTAGACTATATGAAAATAGATGCATGTAAAAATGACTGCATTCTATATAGGAAAGAACATGCCAATGCACAATTGTGCCCTAGATGCAAGTTGTCTAGATGGAAATCAAATGGGCAGAAAGGCAAGAAAGAAGTACACAAAGTGTTGCGATATTTTCCGATAAAGCCTAGGTTGCAAAGATTATTTATGGCAAGACACACTGCTAAAGATATGAGGTGGCATAAGGAAAGCCGTGTTGATGATGGTGTGTTAAGACACCCAGCTGACTCTATTGCTTGAAAATCTTTCGACGAGCTGTATCCTAATTTTTCAATTGATCCTAGAAATGTAAGAATGGGTTTAGCAAGCGACGGCTTCCAACCACATGGAAACATGAGTTTCAACTATAGTATCTGGCCAGTTGTTCTTGTACCATATAACTTGCCCCCTTGGAAATGCATGAAACAACCATACTTTATGATGACACTTTTGATTCCAGGCCCTAAGTCTCCGGGTGATGATATAGATGTCTATTTAGAACCAATGATTGATGAGTTAAAAGAATTATGGGAGGTAGGGGCTGAGACATATGATGCTCATTCACAATCTAACTTCAGTATGTGGGCTGCTATTATGTGGACAATAAATGATTTTCCCGTATATGGCAATCTTTCCGGGTGGTCAACCAAAGGGAAGTTGGCATGTCCTTGTTGCCACAAACATACCCATTCTATATCTCTCAGAAGTAAATTGTGTTACATGGGCCATCGTCGATTTTTTCCAGCTAATCATCCATGGCGTCGGAATAGAAGGGTATTTGATGGTAAAGTAGAAAATAATGTCGCACCTATATATTTGACTGGTGACGAAGCGCTTGAACAACTAGCATCCTTACCGAATGTGGCATTTGGAAAGGGTCAAAAGCGTATACGCGACCAATCTTCTGTTGCCTATAATTGGAAGAAGAAGAGCATTTTCTTTCAGTTGCCTTATTGGAAATCACTTTTGTTACAACATAATCTTGACGTCATGCACATTGAAAGAAATATCTCAGACAACATTGTGTCCACAGTAATGGATATAACTGGAAAGTCAAAGGACACAGTGAAGAGTCGGTATGATTTGGTTAACTTAGGAATCAGACCAAATTTACATCCTATTGAAGATGGGAATAATATTTTGCTCTCAACAGCATGTTATATGCTATCGCCGCAAGAGAAGTTAAAAATTTATAACTTTTTGGCCCAGTTAAAGGTTCCTGATGCATTCTCATCAAATATTTCAAGGTGTGTCAATGTGACAGAAAGGAAGATATTTGGTTTGAGGTGTCATGACCATCACATATTATTGCAAGAATTATTTCCAGTTGCAATTCGTGGGGTGTTGCCTAAGGAAGTGAGTGATCCTATAATTGAGTTGGCACAATTGTTCAAAATCCTATGCTCAAAGTGTTTGACTATAGAAGATTTGGATTCTATTGAAAATCAAATTGCAATTACCTTATGCAAACTGGAGACTATATTCCCTCCAGCATTCTTTGATGTCATGGTTCATCTACCAATCCACTTGGCAAGAGAGGCAAAGATTGCTGGACCTGTTCAATATCGATGGATGTATCCAATTGAGAGGTAACATAATCAAATTTATACTTAATCTATTGAATTCTATTTTCCATTAAAAATTGATGCATTAGTTTTACCTTGCATGTGTAGATATTTACGTACACTAAAATCGTATGTCCGTAATAAAGCTCATCCTGAAGGCTCTATTGCAGAAGGCTATTTAGCAGATGAAAGCCTCACATTTTGCTCAAGATATTTGAGCAATGTGCCAACAAAGTTTAATAGAGCCCCAAGGAATGACGATAGAAATATACCGGCTCGTGGGATGTCATTTTTTGATCAAATGGGGCAACTAAAAGGTGCCGCCAAATCGCTTGTTTTATCTAATGAAGAGTTTGATCAAGCTCATTTATACGTGTTACAGAATTGTGAAAGAGTTTGCCCTTTCATAGAGTAAGTATATGATAGCTTGCTAGTTTTAAAATTGTTATCAATTAAACTCACATCGATATAATGGCATCATTTTGTAGAGACCATAAAAAGGAGCTTGAGACACATATGTCAAATGTTGATTCGAGGCATGTAGCAGAGTTCCCTCAGTGGTTTAATCGCCAAGTAAGTGTCCACTTATTACGACTAAAGAAAATTATATTATAAGTTATGTCATAACCAATTAATGGTGTTAACCTTAAACAGGTTATGAAATCAGGGTCACAATGGCAAGGAAATGATGAGCTAATTAGCTTAGCCCTTGGTCCTGAGAGAGTGATATATAGATATTCAACAATTCTGATTAATGGATATAGATTTCATACGAAAGATCGTGAGTCCCAAAGAAAGACCCAAAATAGCGGAGTTCTTGTACGTGGAGATGACTCAGATGCTGAGAAGGAATACTATGGTGTTATTGAGGACATTTATGAGTTGTGTTATGTGGGAAATAGGAAAATACACTTATTTAAATGTCACTGGTGGGATGTTGCTAATTTAGGAAGAGGATACAAAATTGACAGATATGGATATACAAGCATCAATACTCGTTGTTCATTGAATACAAATGAACCATTTGTGTTGGCATTTCAAGCAGAACAAGTATTCTACTTAGATGACATTGTTAATAAAGATTGGCTAGTTGTTGTCAAAACACATCCTCGTGACCTTTTCAACATGCCACATGAGGATAGTGAGGAAGTTGAAGATGCCTACCAACAAGAGGAAGTTGAACATACTTTGTTTTGTAATAGTGAGGCTCAAGACGATATTAATGTGGTGTTAAGTAGGGATGATGTTCAACCACAACTTGTTCACCATCAAAGTAATGAGAGAAGTGTTAGAGAAGTTGATTTCATCAATGACGGTGAAGAAGACGAGACCATGGATGAAGAAAGTGAAGAAGTGGATTTCTTATCTGAAGATTCTATGTGAAATACTAGAGTATAACTAATTAATTAGTATAATTTAATTTAACATTTGTACAATGCTTGATAATTGGTAGGTATAAGGATTTAATTTAATGTTCATACATTGTTTGATTTAATTTAATGTGATGCAATTCATGTTTTATTTATAGCTATATTATGCACTTATTTATTATTTGTAATGTTTGGTTATATTAACAACATCATCTTATCATTTGCAACAAGCAAGTTTGAAGATGGTTGGAAGAGGACGAGGTAGACGAGCTGGTCGTGGATCTAGAGGTGCTGCACAAGGTAATCCTAATGAAGTAAGTCCACAGCTACGTATACAATCAGTAGCAAATAACAAAGAGACCCAAGCACAGCCTACTACACCTACTTCTCAGCTTCAAATTAGTAGTGCAGGTACGTAAATGAAATAATTTAGATGTGTTAAGTTAAGATTTACTATCATTTGACTAATACATTAACATTGTATTTTTGACAGCTTCCTGTAGCACATCAAAAAATGTTAGGGGAACGTACAAATGTCTTACAGTAGATACAAAAACAAAGAGTGGAAAAATCAAAGTTGTCATCGCAGATGATATCCTTCGAGCTATGGGAGAAGGATCGAGGTATTTCGTAAATTACATTGGATATGTGACGCGATGCATTGCTCCTCTGAAAGTAAGGGAATGGACAGAAATTTGGGAACAATGTGGATCACAAATCCTGTTGAAAGTTAAGGTAATGATTAACATAATTATTTAACACATTCATTATATTTAAGTAGTGTTTGAATTGTTAACATAATTGTGTATCACTATTGAAGGAAAAATTTGACGTCGGAGAAAATTCGGAGTTGCAATTTGACACCTTCGTTAATTCCACTGCACAAAGGTCGTATAGAAATTGGAGGAGTCGCTTGCACAAAATTTACCAGCAATACAACACTGATGAGGCAAGATTAGAAAATCCACCTGCTGAGCTCCATGATGGTGATTGGAGACACTTAATGAAGTATTTTGACTCAGATGAATTTAAGGTATTAAGTAATAACATGTATAAATAGTTTTTTCCTAAAAATTGTGCAACATAACTAATTATGATATAAACTATAGGAGAAGAGTTCAAAAAATGCACTGAATAGAACAAAGCAAACAACAAAACATGCATGTGGTTCTCGGTCATTTGCTGAAGTTGAAGAATCAACGGTGAGAGTTTATATGGAGTTATTATTATATATTAACTTGTGTGCATGGTTTCCTCAAAAGATGAAATGTTTTATTGTAGAGAAATCCTGAAACAGGAAAGAAGGCATCAATTGACCAGATTTGGGAGCTACAACATAAGCGCAAGGGTAAAGATGGGGAGGTTATATGGTCTGATGCAAAATCTCAAGAAATTCATGTATACTTTGATTTTTTTTTTTTACAAATTAATATTTTTATTATTGTTTTTACTATCAATCTTACTCTAAATTTTTTCTCCTTAAATATGTAGGGCCAACTGCAAGAGATTGTAGCTAAGCAATCTCAGGAAGACAATCCCAGTCTAACCGACAATGAGATCTTAACTCAAGTTCTAGGTCAAAGGACAGGGTATTTTCGCGGCAAAGGATATGGAATTAGACCTCCTACCAAGAGACCCACTAATGAAATGACCTCTCAACACCTTCAAGAGCACAAGAAGAAAATACGTGAAGAGGTAACTATAGAACTTCGTGAGGAGATGAGGGTACGAGAAGAGAGAATGAAAGCAACTCTGCAAGAGACTTTGCATACACAATTGCAGGCACAACTAAAGGAAAGACTACAGTCGCAGATGGCTTCTCTAATCGCATCTCTCCAACAGGTATTTTCTTTAATTATACTGTGACTATAAATGTATTTAGTGCTTGAGTTTAAGATTTTGATCTTGGCATTGCTATTAACATGCATCTTTCCTATAATGTACTCTTAACATGCATCTTTATTTTTCATTTTTGTTATTTTATTAATATTAGATGAGATCTATAAATCTGGTGCAGAACTGGCTCTTCAATGATCAAATTAGCTTTCCATTGTGTATTAGTCTTAGAGGGATTAGTCATTTGTTGATTTTTCTTCTTCATCTTCTTTCCTTTTGTTTACCTTGTATATGTTTTGTTTTCTATATAGTTCATCCTCCTTTTTTGGTCTTAGAGGGCATGGATTAGACATTCCATGGCATATTGCTAATGCTTTGTGATTTGATTTGTAATTGGAGAATGTCCATAGTGAGATAAGATTGTTAATATATTCATCTAGCTCCGGATGAGGGAATCAGTGTTTAATTCTTTTTTCAGAATGTGTTGATGTGATCTTATTTTAAAAAGAAAATCATTTTTTACCAATTTTGAAGTAACTACTGATTGTCTAACACAATTGTTAGTGTTATGTGAAGGGATATTGTTGCTTGTGTTACCTTGAAACATTATATTATGGTTGTTTAAGGTTATGTGTCTCATGCAGCAATATGGTAAGAAAATGATAAGATAACATGCTTGATCAGATTGAAATCAATTGTTGGTGTTTAAAGGTGTTATTTTATTAGAGTTGAAATGATTAGCTGGAAATGAAAGTGAATCACTATGTTTTTACGAAACAAAGCTAAAGGACTTAGAGTCTAACACTATTTGGCTGTGGATAAGGAAAAAATGACAATGTTCACAGTGACAATTTTGTGAATCTGGTAATAAGATTGTAGTGGAGTCTTGGTCATGCCTAGCATTTAATGTCTTGCACCATTGTTGCATGCATAACCTGAAACTTTAAAGTGTGTAATGACTAGTTTTTGGGCACTTTTGTTTGTAGATAAAGAAAGATAAGGTTGATCTTTTGTACACAATGAACACATTAAGTTTAACATTTCAAGTTTTTTTTTGCTCTGTTATAATTGTAATGTCTTTTCTTTCATTATTTGTCTGAGTTTAAAAATTGGAATTTGGACATAATAATTATTTTATTATTTTAGATGCAGCTTTTGGTGGTCTTTTTGGTTCTATTTCTCTTGAGAATGAGAATGATCACTGCAATAATAGAAAGTAATGTCACTCCTCTTAAAATCCCAATGATAATAGCTTGCTTGAGTTTGTTTCCTACCAAGAAAGGAAAAAACCCAAATAGAAAGAATGATATCATGAAAAAGAAGAGAGCAAAGTCCATATAAACCACAAATTTTATTATCATACTTTTAATGTTGGATTCTAATTCTATTTGTTTTCATTATAAGATGGTACAATCATGTATTTTTGGCTATAATGTTCTTGGCTATTGCATAATGTTGTCTTCTAATTGTGTTTGGTTATATAAATTTTTTTACGTGATATTTTGTTTGTATTATTTTTAAGCCATATTAATTTGGTATATTGGATTAAACAGGGACAACTTCCGAGCATGGCAACTAATACGACAAGTATAGCTGCGCCAACGACAAATACAGCAGCGCCAACAATGCCAAATGAAGCACCGAGTTGATTGTTATTGTCAATATTTAGTGTATTTTTTTTGTATTAATTGACATACTATTAGCATACACTATTTGTTACATTTGATATAATGTTAATGTTATCATTTTATCAATTATTTTATTTGTCTTTATGTTTATTAAATTTTTAATTATTGCCAATAAAAATGAGATAAATGTCATTTAAAAAAAAAAGAATTATCTTGATGTTTATTAAATTTTAAATTATTGCAATCAAAATGAGATAAATGTAATTTAAAAAAAAGGGTTTCAATGGCGACCTCATCAGGTCGCCACTGAATCTCTAGAATTAAAACGAAAATTAATAGATTTAATGGCGACCTTATTGGGTCGCCACTAAATCATCTGAATTGAAATTACTTTTAGTGGCGACAGAAAGTCGCCACGAAAAGTTTTAACCATATTGTGGCGACTTTTAGTCGCCACTAAAGCAAGTATTACTGGCGACTAAATAAAGTCGCCACTAAAAGACTCTATCTTTTGTGGCGACTAAAAATATTACGTGGCGATATTCATTTATTTTAGTGGCAACTATAGTCGCCACTGAAAAGATTCAGCAACGGAGTTTATAGCAGCGACACTAAAAACATTTAGTGGCGACTTTCGCACTTTCAGTGGCGACTTTAGTCGCCACTGAAAGCCTTATTTTTTGTAGTGAATTACCTCAACTTCAGGTTTTAAATTGTGGTCACCGTCACGGTTGCAGTTGCGCTATGGTTATTGCGATAGCGGGTGTTGCAAATGCTGCAACCATAATTTTTTTGAAATTTAAACAAAATGTAAAATAAAGCTACGATGTAACATTGATGTATGCTTTTTTAATTATTTAATTCAATTTCAATTAAATTTTGAATTATGTCATATTATATAAATTTATTTCATCATTTAATAAGTTGTATGTTAAAGTTTAAGAATATGATACTGCCTGTTTTAATTTTACTCATACACGTATGTCATATAGAAAATTTAAAAAGAAAATTTAAATAATCAACAAGTCATTAAATGCGATTAAACCAAAGGTAATGGACAATTCTTATGACATAATTACATGCATAAAAGATAATAATTACAATTGTAGGGCGATGAATGTCATAATTCACTGTGTTAACTGAAGCATGGCATAGTCTCGTAGTGCCCAGTTGTTTTAGTTATTCACAACCTCCAAATTCTCTCTTGCACTAGCTATGACTTCCTCAGATTGTTTAAAGCACTTTTTCTATTCTTACGATAGGTCCGTTTAATTTCAATATCAAATGAGATTAAATTGTTTCTTTTAAATTTTCTCATATACACTGAAAGTAACACCTAAAAAAGAACAACATGTAAGTAACAAAAAACATTTAAAATTAAAATTAAAATTAGAATCCACTTAGTAGTCATAGTGATAGTAATAATTAAATCAATTCCCGACAATGGCCTTAAAAGCTCAATATGCACAAATTTAATTTCGGTAAGTGTAAATGTATATCATCATTTCTACAAAAAAGTGTGTTGTTAATTACTGTTTTTATATTAATTCTAATTTTAACTGAATAATTTGAAAACTTTTTAAAGATAAAGTAAAAAATAAAAGAAGCAAAAATAGAAGAAAGTAAGTTAACTCAAAAAAATTCAATCAATCAAAGCTCCACGGTTTCAATTTCATCATAAATAATTCTTTCTGAATTCTCAATCTTTTAAACCTAAAAATTATAATTAAATTGACAACCAAGTTAGTTTAATTTATCTACTAACTTTTTCCAAAATCATGTAAAAATATCTTTGCAAGTCAATCCACTATATCCTCATATAAATTAAAAAAATAAAGACTCATTAAGATTTATGGTACTCAATTAAAATTGCATAGACCATACAAATGTATTCCTTTCTTACATGTAATAATATAATATTAACCCACTTGATTGACATAATTTTATTTAGAAAACGATGTTGAACCAAGATAAATTCATTTATCTTGAACAATATATGGTATTACCCTCTTATGAACTAATATAATTGTATAAAATTTCCACCAATTTTCACCCAACTGCATCCGCTTTTCTTAAAACTTTGTTATTTGAATTTTTGTCCGTAGAGGAATATCAGTAATTGTTAACTTATCTTACAAAAAAGTTGCTGAGTGCTTTTTTTTTTGTTTAAAAGAAAAGAAAAGAAAATATTTTACTACTTAAAAGAAGGTGTCACTTTATCAACTAAAAGTTTTTGAATCAATTCAATATTCAAAAATATCATTCTGTTCTAATTTTACAGTTTTTTTAATCATAGTGAGATGGTGGTACCCTTAGAAGAAATAAAAAATGAAGTATAAAAATGGTTAAACATTATTGTGCAAACCTATAATACGATTTTTGTCTAAAAGAAGGTTGCTAACCCTAGAAACAAGATATTTTCTTAATTTTTTAATCACGGAATTCAATTTAATCAGGGTTGTTCCACTACGGAGCTCACACAAATTAATAATTAAGCAAAAGAAGCAGCATAATGTTCAGCATAATGATTGAAAATAACAGACATTAGACGTTTTAAGGTACAAGATATAGGTAGCATCCATTTGCTAAATGAGCCTTGTGAATATGTGGTAGGCTTGTAGCTGCAATGCCTAGCTAACATACTTATTTTAAGAAATACGTTACAGATTTAATGGCTTCCCTTATCATATAACATTCAATATTAATCAAGGAAATGCCATGTTGAACTGAGGTTACACTAATACGTAGAAGGTAGCACTTTGACTGAGTTTGGCACCGTGAGGGGTCTAAACCCATGTTGAAGAGTTGCATCCCAAACTTTGTCAATGTTCAGGATTGCATTCCCGCACTCATGTTCATTCCACCCTTCTAAAGCGTGCACTATCCCAGCTATACGCCATGCACTCATTACCCTTCTTGGCAACCAATTCTGCAGAAGATTAACATTGTCATTACAAATTGTCATAAATAACTATTCTTGTGTCTTTGGTAATACCTACAAGCCACAAACTCGTAGATTTACTCACATAACCTCTTTCAGGACCACATAACCTCTTTCAGGACCACATAACTCATATCTTAAAGACAAGATTGGTGTCGTTCAGTCTTCCATCATCTTGCGAGGGCTTATTGGTGTGGTGTAGTGTAGTAAAATTAACTGCCCTAATCTATTGTACAGCTGTTATTAGTTTGTTTATTATACTTGTAGGGAAAATCATAACAACTAGTTCAAATTCATTCAAATATAAGATAGGATATCTTCAGTTAGGGAGTTAGTATTTGATATATTGATGGTGAACTTGAATTTCTACTAAAAGGGAACTAAAATGCTGCCATTTGTATTTTTTTTAATCTAATAAAAAGTATTTTTTTTATTTAAACAGACAAGTGATAGTATTTTAGTTTTCTACTGGTAAAAAATAAAATCTGCCAGTAATGTACCAAATACTTGTTCTTCAGTTAGAATCTTATCTCATGTAAATCCTAGAGGTACTATGTATATAAACCTCTCCTAGCAATGGAAATAATGACAAGCCTTTCAAGTCTATTTTCATTATATTTGGTAATACCTTTAACTTTTGGAAAGAGTTAATTCCAACCTATGGGCATACTTAATCCAACTTAGAAGGCTTAGCCTCGGACCTAACATATACCCCAATAAATTTAAATTCAAGCCGAACTTGTAAATTTATACATAAAGCTAAGTGTGATTGTTTTGTGCTTATCCTGGTTGACCTAATAATATAATCCATAAATTTTTCAGTCTTTAGATTTTGTATTATATCCATTACTTTTTTAACTCTTTATTTTTTTTATTGTCTCCATTTTTTCATTTTTCATTTTTCATTATATATATACACTCAATTTTTTCCTAATAGATCATACATGATAGGGACAACTTAGACAATAATGCCCTTACTTGTAAATAATATTAAATTGACTATAAATTGACCTTTTACCTTTACGTTTTTGACGGAAATTATTATATATTTGTAAAAAATATTAGATTCGTTGAACTAAATTGTTGATAACAAAATTTGAGTAAAATTTTATTTATAGACAAAAAGGAATGGATCAAGTTAGTTGGGGTTTTACTTAATCATTTGGGACATTACCCACTCTTTTATGTTGGATCTAAAATAAGGTGGGTTCAAACTCATAAAATCCTAAGATCCTATCGGGCTTTAGCCCGGTCTAATCCACTAATAAGTATACTTTTAACATGGAGTTTCATTGAGCAAGAGTTCGATTCTTGTCAGGCATGCTCTCCTAATTAAATTTCATTTTGGCACAAATATATTATCGGCCTACTAACGTCAAGATCTTAGCAAGTGTTGGTTCTTTGCCCCCGAAAAAAAAAAATCACTTTTTAACAGTCTCTTCTATGTCTATTGAATTTACCCCAGAACATGTGAAAAGGAAGCGAGGATCACAGTACAAACCTCACAAGAATGCATATTCTCAAGAGACAAGGGAGTTAGCATTGCTGGGGTGCAGTGGTAGGAGCAGTCCTTGCGATATTTCTTTGGGGGAAACTGCGAGTATGGAATAAATGATGTGCCTTTTGGTGCCTTTAACTGTTCCTCCTCTGTCAATCCATCTCCCACTAACCATGTCTGTTCCAGAAGAAAAAAAAAAGATGAACATGTTTATTTTTTAGAAAACAATAAAAAGCTGATTCTATGGGTAACTAGTTTGAAAATTTAGGAAAAAATTTAAGTAAAGTTTCTTAGATGTTTGCCATGAAGTTTTTTTTTTAATAAAAATATAATACATAGAAGAACTTTTCTAAGAGCTAATTATATAATAATCAGCTGTAAGAAATATCTACATGTCATTTTTTAGTGTGGAACCTGATAGTAATTATACTTTAAAAACTGCAACTCAGTTTTGTTTGAAATTTTAACCTTTTTATTTTTGGCCAAAATTTTTAACTGAGACTGGAATTAGGTTTATTGGGGACACAGTATATGTGATTTTGTCATTTCTATTTTTTTTCTAAGAGTTATCTAGTACAAAATTGGGAGTATTTTGTTGTATTACCGTTTGAGAATAACTTCTGGAAATAATCAAATTACTTCCAGATTTGGTGTTGAATGAATTTTTGAGCTTCTCGTACTCATCCTCATGCGTTGTAGCTACCTGAAATATATATAGAGTCATGCTAAAACAGAGGCAACTTAGACATGAATGTTTTTCCGTGAATAAGAAATTCTTAGGTAGTCCTTCCTTTGCTTAAACACGTAAACATATTATAATATGTTTATCATGATTTATTTGATCTATTTTTCTTTAATAAACGAAGTCTGCCTTAAAGTTTCAGCTCACAGATCGATATCTAATAAAAAACCATGAAAAGTGCTTTAGTTAGTTATGATTACAAGTACTTGTGCGAAATCTACCTGAATACCCTTTTGGCACAATTTAAAGGCAACGGCACTAGCAACTTTGGCGAGTTTGCCCTTAAGTAATACTTGAGTAGTTCCTTTAGGAATATTGTCAAGAACAACAGCAGCTGCCAGGCTGCTACCATCTACCACCTTCACATTTAGCTTCGGATGCTTATTAATATAAAGTTCTCCATAAGTGTTAATCTCATCTTCTTGATTCATGAGACCCAAGCTTAGAACTTTTGTGCCTTTTCGTTCAGCATCCAGTATGGCTTCCTCAATCGCATTGTTAATAGACTCTTTTTGCCATTGCAGAAAGTACTACAAGGAGAAGTGGAAGAAGTTCATTCTATAATTATAAGCATACGTTGACAGAGATAAAATAAAAAAACCAAATTGACTTGAAGCTAATTAAACTTTTCATTAAGTAATTAACCATCTGAATTATATAAATTGAAGCATTGTTTTTACACTTCATAATTAAGATGTACAAAATCAATTTGATGTTTTTCGAATGAAAGATTAAGATTAAATATGTTTAAATTTCATTTTTAATTAGTTTCGAATAAATGCAAAAACTGCATTTTGTTTAAAACACTAAGTATAAACTTCACTACACTTGTTTGAAAGGGAAAAATACGCACACTCACAAGTGTAGAGAATGACAATGCTAACGCTTACTTGTATAGTGTACTTAGGTATGGCCCAAGTTTGGAGTATGAGTTTATTGAAATGGTTCCTCTCCACAATAAATGTACGACCATAGAGCCAAGTGAACATCGTGGTCCACAATGTTATAGGCCACATTACCCTTAGGTACCACTTTGATGTGTGAGGTTTAGAGGCCAAGGAAGCAAATCCAAGCCGACGATGATAGACTGACTCTGGTGTGGTAAGATGCATTAAGTGCACAACATCTGGAGATTCTTCCTCCCTTTTGAGTGTAGACTCATGTAATTGATCAGAAGATTTGTCCATAGTGCCATATATATAATCATATAATGGCATAAACAAAGAATAGTTTGTTCTAAACTGCGTGTGGTGCAAAGAGTGAAACCTGTAATGAGTTAAAAGCTACAACTTATTGGCAGGCTGAGATTAAAATATAATCATGTTAAAACACAATTCTAGGAGGCATTTAGTTCCTTATTATTATTATTATTATTGTTATTATTATTACTATTATTATTTAAGTTCAGATACGGAATTAGATGCATACCATCATCCTCATTTAAGTTTGGATACGGAATTAGATGCATATCAACATCATCATTTAAGTTCAGATACGAGATTAGATGAATGTTGCAGACGGATCCTGGAAGCACAGCTGCCTCTTACAAGTAGGATCATTTTACATATGAATTTTTTTTTTTGAGGAAATATCAAATTTTCATTTTTAATTGTCATGACAAATATTAAATATTAAAATATTTTATTCTAAAATATGGATTACATAAGAGAATAATTTATGATCATTGTACCAAATATTTCATGATCAATGTCCATTAAAATAATTCACAAGTGTAATGA